>JWIV01000046.1:0-159632 GCA_000966865.1 Fusarium sp. JS626 | reverse complement strand
TTATTATAAGAACTTAAAGCCTATAGTAAATTCTTTCTATAGTATTTCTAATAGTTAGAAATAGGCTATATTCTTCCTATTTACCTTTTATATTTAAACTTTAGCTTTTTATAAATATATTTACTTTTTACTACCTTTAAGATTAGTATATCTTTTTCTTTATTATGAAGATTATTTATATATTAATATAAAATACTTAATTAAAGATAAGAAGGTTATTTTTTAATTTTATTTCTTTATTTTTATTTAGGTAGGTCTAGACTTTAATTTAAGAAAGAAAACTTAAAAATAGACCCTTTAATAATATTAAAAAGAACTTAAAATATATTTAAGTATATTTTAAAGACTTTAAGTTTTAATTATTAATTAACTTTATTTACTTTATAAATAAGTCTCTAATAAGGCTATTAAGGCTTATTTTAAATACTTTTAGCTTATTTAGACCTTAAGCTAGTTCTATAACTTAATTAATTTACTTAAGGCCTAGGAAAGCCTTTAAATATATTTAAATCTTTTTAAAGGTCTTTTAAGTAACTATTTATTTTATTTATATTTTATTAATATTAAAGAATTCTTTTTTATTATATATAATATCTTAAATAATATAAACCTTATTTATAATTAGATTTTATACTTAAAAGATATTTTAAAAATTATATTTAAATAAAAGAACTATTTAAGCTTCTAGGCTTATTCTTAATTATAAGTATTCTTTTTTTTAGCTATATTAATATAGTTAATATAAAAGCTTTATATCTAATTATTTTTATATATCTAACTTAAGGTTAATTTTAATTTTATAAATATAGTATTTATAAAAAGAAGCTTTTATAAGGTATTATTTGTTTAAGGTATTATTTTAAAGTTTAGTTTAAGAGGTAAACTATAGTTTTTATTAAATTAGGCTAGAGGCTATTAAGGAATTTACTATTAATTATTAATAATTTTACTTTCTCTTTTATTACCCCTTTAAAATACTTATTAAAGCTATTTTATTATTTAGTATATAATATACCTTTATCTATTTTAATACTATTTTTTATAAACTATATACTAATTAAATTACTTTTTTAAAGTTTATTATTTATTTTAATAGTTTAAACCTTTATATTATATATTATCTTAAGTATTTATATAAAATACTTAAGTATTAAAAGTAATAATAATTTTTAAGGATTTTAAAAGTAATAATCTTAATAAAGACCTAATTCCTAGTCTATAATAATACTATAAAATAAATAACTATTAAGGTTTTAAGCTTTATTATTACGGTTTATAATACTTTTAGTATTTTATTTTTATTAACTATGAATATTATATTTAATAGTTATTAATCCCTTTATTTAGGTACTGAAAGTATAATTTAGAAGATATTTTAGGCTTTTTAGTCTTAAGTATTTTAAATAATAATATTAAACTTTTACTTTTATAAGGTTAGGCTTCTTTACGGTCCAAGAGTTATAATAAAGGTATTTTATAGTAAATAAGGCTTAATTTATTATTTTAAAGTTATTCTTTAATATATACTAATTATATTTATACTTTAATCTATAAAAAGTATATTTATTTATATATCTTATAATATTATTATTATTCTTTTAGTTCTATTAGTAATTAAGTTAATATAAAAAGTATAATAATATTAAATTAATCCCTATCTTTAGGTAATATATAATATAATATAAAATAATAGTTTAAGGCTTATTTTTAAGGTTTAAAATCTTAATTATTATATCTTAATACTTAACAATTAATATATCCTTTAATCCTATATATATAGCTTTACTATAAAAAAGGTTATATAGTTTTTTAAACTTTTAGGTATTATTAAAAATATATATTATATTACCTAAGTCTAGGATTATTAAGCTTTAAAGTAAATATTTATTACTTAATAAAAGAAATATAACTATTTTATTTAAGATTATATATTATATTCTATTTAATTAGCTTAATTTCCTTTTTAGGGTTTTATTTTAAAGCTTTTCAAAAAGTTCTTAAACTTCCTTATTTTATTTAATTCTTTAATTAAAAATATCTAACTATTATTATATTAAGGTAAATTACTTAGGTACTCTTTTAAGAAATATTAACTAATATAAAGCTATATTTAGGTTTTTATATAACTTTTTATAAAGTTTATTATTTTGTTTTTAATTAATTATTAAGTATTTTCTATTAATTTATAAAGTTAATTTATAGGACTTTCTCTTAATAGAGAAGGTCCTATAAATAATTACTTATTACTTTTTAATAATAAGGCTTAGAATATTAAGCTAAAGCTTTTTTAAACTATATAATTAGGCTTTTTTCTATTTACCTTTTATTTTTTATTTTAAATCTCTTTTTTAAAGTATATAGAGAATAGTAATAAAGAGTAAATTCTACCTTTAATCTTTACTTTATATTAATTAGATTTAATATAAATAAAGATTTTAAATATTTTTTTAAATACTAACTGTAAATTATTAAATTAGGTATTTAGGTATTATATTTTAATTACCTTCCTAAGCTTTATAAGTTTAATTATCTTTTCTTACTTAATAATCTAGTCTTTTTAATTAGTTTTAAGGTTTAAAGCCTTCTTTAATACCTTAAGATATTATTAATAGGCTTATTATTTTTATAAAGATTTATTTATATTTTATATAGCTTTTAAATTATAAAAGAAAAACGTAATACTATTATATTCCTTTAAATTATTTATTATTAAAAAGTAAGTCTTAATATAATATAAATTAATCTTTGTAATCATTTAATTAAAAATATTATAAATACCTTTAACTTATTTATTATATTAATTTTAATTTATATAATAATTTTACTATTTAGCCTTATATACCTTTTAATTATTAAGATAAATCTTAAGATAGGTATTTATAGCTCCTTTACCTTAAGTAATAATTACAGGGTCTTAACGTATTATTCTTAATAGTATAATCCTTTCCTTATAGTTATTATACTTAGGCTTCCTTAATTTCTTAAGTTACTTAAAAGTAAACTAATTTAAATCTTTTAAGTAACTAAGGTTATATAACTATTTTATAGTTATCTTTATTTCTTATTTTTTTTATTTTAACCTTTAACTTTATTAAGCCTAGGCTTTCTAAATCTCTTAATAATATTAATAAAAAAAAAAACCTCTTCTAAGGTTAAAAACTTAATATAATTAGTATAATAAAAGTTATATACAGTAACTAAACTCTAATTAGATAATTATATATATTATATAGCTATATATATAAAAGGTAGCTTCCCCTATATCCTTAACTTAATCCACACTATAAGTATACTAGTTAATCGACCCTTATAGCTATAGTTAGTTAATTAACCCCCTTTAGTCTATATTACTAACCTCTTTTATAGCTACTATAATAAGTATTAAAATAATAAAAACCTACTATAATATAAGCCTTAACCTATTATATAAAAGGATTAATAATATATTAAAAAACTACTATAATATAAAATATAAATAACTTAAATATAAAGCTAGAGACCTTAAAATTAATATAGAATAAAAAATAAAAGGCTTTTTATTACCTCCCTATAGTAAATAAAATAATCTTTATTTAATTATATTAATTACCTTTAGCTATAAGCTTTTAATATTATTTTCTATATAAAGGAAGAAATTAAATTTATAATATATAAAAAAGTAACTTAAAAGCCTAAAAAGCCTAGAAAATAGGCTTATAAAAAGGCTAGTTTTAAAGACTAATACCTCCTTTATTAAGGCATTTAAGTTAAAGCCTTACTATATAGTTTAATATAATAGCTTAAAGAAACAGGTTAGTAAAATAGTTATAATCCTTAGGAATAAACCGTAAAGCTAGAAAGAAGTTATATGTAAGGCGCTAAGGGGCTGTTAGAGGAATACGTGTTCTGTTAGTTAGAGTTAAAGTTAAAGTTAAGGCAGCCTAAAGTTAAAGGTGGCTTTAGGCCGAGGAATTAAATTAGATTATATAACCCTTATTAAAATCCTACTATACCTACTTCCGTAATATAACGCGTAATGTTATTAATAATATTATTAACTAGGGATAGTTATCTTTATAATATAGGCCTATTTAAATAAATTTTAATTATTTAGGTTATTTAAAAGGTATATTTTAGGTTTTATATTAAATAATATTATATTAAGGTTTATCTTTTATAGTTATAGCTACTTTAAAAAAAATATAACTTTAAGATTTTTAATTATTAAACCGTAACTTATAGTTAAAATTAATATGTATCTTAATTAATAATCTATCTAGCCTATTTCCCCTCTTTTAGGTTATTTTAATTATACTATACCTAAATAGGACTTAATAAGTTATATAAACTTCCTTATCTTAATCTAAGCTTCGATTAGTTAAAACGACCTTCATGTTATTACATAACATCTCAGGTTCAACAGCTGTCCTCTAGTGGCGCAGTGTATTTTATCCCATTAATCTAATGGCCGAACCTCTCTCTTAAAAGTTGCTTTACATTTGTTTACTCCGCTAGAGATAGCTGGCTATAAGAAGGGCTATTTTCTCGAGATCGTTGCTTTTCGTTCATGTCAGCGATTTTATTATTGCTATTGTTTTGGAGACCGTCACTTCTGGAAAGAGATATAGGCTCGTGGTATTCAGGCTTATTGTATTGACTGTCGGGGGAAGACATTAGATGGCCTGATCTGTATCGTTTTATTCTAATTACTTTAGGCCGTTGGACTAGCTGATCAGGGAATTGCCTTGCTGGCGGCTTGCCAGTGCTTTGTGGTGTTATAGTAAATGCTTTTATGACTCCTGTACGATACATAACGAAATAGAAAAGTAACAAGTATAGTGCTTTGCTACCAAAGTAATGAGGAAATATGAGGCTTAAAAATACGTGAATGTAGGTGCTGTGCCTTTATGCAACGATAATCTTTAGGAATGACATCTGTTATATACTCCCAAGCCTGTAGGCTAATGCATGCTTGTAGGCTAATGTAAGTCTGAAAAAACAGTAGTTTTTTCGTCTCCAACGCAGCTAATAAGCTTGCATGGCATAACACCATTTTTCAGAAGCGAGGTGACAATTAGTATTGCCGTAGCCAATAGAAAGAAAGTCTATCTTGGAGTACACAATCGTGGAAATGATTTCAGCCCAAGGCCGAAAAGGTTCTTCCTCCACTTTATTTAAGACTATTGTCAGGTTAGCAAATAAAGTGCATGTCGCAAGTAGAATGCCATGCGCATTGTCACATCACAAGCCTCCAATCTGAACTTGCCACGACTGTGGAGAGCTTTTAGCTTTTTCTGACGTTGAATTGCGTGGTATCTAACTGCCGACTTACTAATTCCTTTCAAGCCCAATGCATTTCCTGGCCCACCACAGGTATTTATTTCAAGCTAACATATAACACATGGTTTGAAATCACATTTCATATCTAGTCTGGCTTGAAACGAATGGCAGGTATCTACGTGGCGACGAATGATTTCCTAATGATAACTTGGCTAGGAGAGCCTGTGTTTTAACTTGCTTGTTGTATTATGTTCGCAATCGCTTGAGCCTAATAGTGGTAGGCTACCTTTGCTTTCTAACTGCTTTATAACATAGCAAGATAAATAATGATGAGGATAAATTCAACATCAGCAAGGGGTTTTTAAGATACTATCCAATCAATATGATGGGTTTTTGAGTAACCATATCTGGAGCATGTGTTCATGTTGAAATTTAATTGTTGCACCTACCTGTTAACAGTACAAGCATAAAGTTAAAGTTAGAGCGGACTTCCCCTAGCGTGCGGACTTGAATCTTGAAAACTCCGCTGCGTCGGTAAGTGGTCCCCTTTAAAACATGACATTTACCTCCTTCGATACTTCCATTCCTTCTCAGGAAATACCAGACTACAACCTCATTCTTTGTTCTCGAATCTATCGGCTTTTCTTCTTCCTCCTCCTTTATTGGCAAGCAACCGATCTGTGGAAACGATCCTTTCTTTTCTACTAGCCACCATGAAGGCTTGGCAATTCTCAGAAGTCTCAACAACCCTCGAGGAATCCCTCGTCTTGGCCCGAGATGCCGATATACCGAATTCTGCAACACTCGGCCCAACGCAAATGATAGTACAGGTTCTGTGGGCGGCATTGAACCCCGTAGACTACAAACTTCCAGAGTCTGGTCTCATTGGTAGATTAATGATTCCTCGGCCTGCTGTACCTGGCCTTGACTTTTGCGGCCGGGTCTACGCGAAGCACGCCGATATCGATACGTACGAGCAAGGCCAACTTATTTTTGGCGGTCTTGCAGGACCATCTCGATTTGGCACGCTTGGCGAGTATGCTCTTGTATCCACGACCGAATGTGCCCCCCTGCCCCGCGGGGTCAAACCTGAGCATGCTGCAGCCATTGGCACCGCAGCCACAACAGCATATCAGTCGATTCCAGCAAGCATCGTCAAGCCAGGAGCCCGCGTTTTCATCAACGGCGGCAGTGGCGGCGTCGGGACATGGACTGTGCAGTTCGCGAAGGCGCGGGGGGCATATGTGGTGACAACATGCTCAACAAAGAATGTCGATCGTTGCAGCCTGCTGGGTGCAGACGAGGTTTTGGACTACACCAAGATTGATCTTGTCGACCATCTCAAATCTCTGAGCAACCCATTCGACGTCCTTGTCGATAATGTGGGGAACGATACAAATCTATACCGCGAGCGAGACGCGCTCCTTAACCCTAATGGCATGTTTGTCCAAGTCGGAGTTGGAGAGTCTGTCTCGCTGGGTAGTGTTGCGTCGACGGGCTCCAAGCAGTTAAGACAATATATTCTAGGTCAGAAATCTTATTATTTTGTCAATCAAGATAACAAGGCCGAGTACTTTAAGCAGATTGGAGTTTGGATGGAGGAAGGAAAGGTCAGAGCTTTTATAGACACGAGGTTCTCATATGACCAGGTCCCAGATGCTTTCAGGGAGCTCAGAAAAGGCCACACAGCTGACAAGCTGGTGATTCGAGTTACAGAAGATTAAATTGACATACTAGGCATATATAGTTTTATCATATGAGAAGTCAGAGCGGAGGACACCCCTTACAAAATGATATCTTGGAATATTATTAATGCTTTCAAAATTACACTCGCGGTTAGAGAGAACAAAAATTAATAAGGCTTAATTGGTTGACTTACAGACCGAGTGAGAATGGCCTAGAAGATTTGCACCCTATTACAAACAAATGGCTTTGTCTGATCAATAAAGCACTCAGGCTCCACAAGGTTTAATTTTGATTAAAGGAGGAGGGAGGGAGAATTCTGGCGGGCTGGTAGGGGATAACAGGCAGGGATATTATTTCGTGGTGTTTTAACTAATTCAAACAGTGCGTACATAGGAAATATATACCTTGAGCACCTACTAGAACTTAAATGTCATGGATTAAATGAAATGATTACTAAATGATGATTTTTCTTAAATAAAAAGAGGAAGCAAGTTCAATATAATGTTTATAATAATAAAATTTTCAGCACTGGTGCAAGCGCTCGTTCTCTCACCCGTGTCTGTGGTATAAATGCACCAGTAATACCGCCATCGGCTCTCTAGGGGCTTACCTTCGTACCGGGCATTGACTTGGCCTGTTCAGTATTTATCATGTTACTTTCCCACTGGCGTGTGTCGAGATTGAAAGTCTTGGATCGGGAGACTCGCAATGTGTACTTCCTTTGGGCGTCCGCTGACGTCTGTGACTCCATGTGTTGCCATTGGATTTCAGGATTTGGGTTATCTAGACCCAGTGGTGTTCTCAAACCATTTGTACGTAGGTCTGTAAAGAACATCGCTGCAGGATGTTTGGCCTTGGAGGGACAAGACAGCTAAAATTCAGTTGAAATACCTTGAACGAATAAGGTGCGGGGCGTTGTTGATTCATCGGAGTCCGAGTACTTCCCGGCATTCCGAGCCAGAGTATACAGGGCTATAGGGTGTACAGAGTAGTGGTAAAATACATTAAAATAACTAACAATTACACCCACGACTGGATGAGAATACTACATCGGCAAGAATAATTAGGGTTTAGTTAGAAGTAGAGTTACGTAGAAAAGAACTTTCCGCTAGTGTCGGCTTAGTATTAGTCCAGGTTGCTGACATAGTTAGAAAATATCCAATTCGAAGAGTTAATAGCGTAATGACTTAATCACCTAATCCGTTCTTTTATTTTAACTGCTTTATCTCGCCTAACTCTCCAGCAATCGGTCTGTCTTACATATCACGCCACAAAACTAAACTTCCTTCCCAATACACACATAAATCGTATAAATTAAACACCACTTCGAAACGATAAATGTTTATAATTCTTTAAGTGCACGAGTAAAAATATATAACTAACATTTCTGCCCAGGCTAAAGAAAGCGCAGGTCTAATTAAATGCCCTAGGGAGATATGCCGCCTCATTTTCACACACCTCCTGCAAGAGGACCTTCCTACTGTATGCTTATCTCACAAAGCCCTACGCATCCATGCTAAACCTCTTCTATACGAAGGTGTCTACTTTAAATGGAGGGAAGAGTGCTATCATCCCACCACGTCGTTCCTTCACAGCATCCTACTCCGGCCGCAATTAGCTACGTATATGCGCTACTTTAAATTGACATGTTAATATAACTATAACAAGCCTCTACACCAGGCCCCTAAAATCTTGCTTTCCAAGTATGCGCTTAAAGAGCCGCTACTGTAGGTGGCCCGGAGGACAAATATTCCATATCGGGAGTCATGGATGGAAGAGTTACGCAATAGAACCATAGAGGCTTTCATTGCCGTGGTAATTTCGCAAACGACTCATCTAAAGAGATTGAATATTTAGCCAGACTTAATCAGAGGAACCTGGCTTATTGGCGAGGTGCTACGGTCAATGGTCTTCCACCATGCTGACCACGGGTTGCCCTCTTAGTTGAAATAGCTTAGGAACGTGTCCATGCGGGCGAATGCAACCAGTCGTGACGAAACTGTCGAACACTACCGAAAGTCAAGACGCGTAGCCGACTTCCTACTTCCGTTTTTTTATTTGTCATCTGTTGAGCGAATCGAGGCTGAGATTGATAACCCATTCGAGCTTTCCTGGCCTACCAAGCAACCCCTCGCTCAAATGCCACTTCACTGGAACTATTTCACCTGCGAGAGTCATTTCTCGCACAAATATTGTCAGCCACCGAGAACCTTCAATCGCTTCGTTGGGAATGGTACTATGACGACCGTTTCGATGATGGCTACGCTCTTATGCCCCTTGTCGACCTGAATAAACTTGCTACCGGACTACGCTACGTCCAGGACACACTTGTTGATCTTACTATCGCTAAGGACTGCGCTGATGAGCAAGGCGACTATCCTCGCATTACCATCCAAGGTTCACTGGATGTATTGTCAGAATTCAGAGCCCTGAAGAAGTTAAACTTCCCTCTTGCACTACAATTAGGCTTCTCACCATATGAGGCCAAGCGGATTGAAACTTGCCTACCTATTGGTCTTGAGAGACTGATCCTTACAGATGCCTTCAGATGGGTCCCTGGGTGGGAGTGGAAGGATAATGATATAGTTAAGGCCTTAGAAGTATGGCTGGAGTCCGCTCAGGCAACCACACCTAAACTACAGAAGTTGGGGCTTTATTTTGGTACTGAAACATATTTCTACTGGAGGGAGTCGGCCACAGCCGAGCTAAATAATATATGTAAACGAGCTGGAATTGACTGGGGTATACAACAGACATATGGTAATCGAAATAAGTAGTCAATTAATTACTATAGCTCTACTGGCTACAATAGTAAATGGTTTTGAGTGTATTAAAAACATAACTAGACTAAGATAGTAAACTTATTAAGCTATGTTGGAGATACTTAAGTTAGCAGTCTGAAATAATACTATTAGCTCTTTTACTTTAGACTATTATAGCACTTTAAGGTTAAAATATAATAGGAAAAGGTAAAATTAATAGACAAGTTCAACTCTAAGCTAATTAGTAATAGCTACTGCGAGTAATAGCCTCTAATAAAGCAAGTTATTACATCTCTACGTATGTAATTACTAGTTTCTCGGCGACTGCCCCCATTTCAAGGGTTTCCGGAACCTCTACCAGTGAACATACTTAGCCGTATAACTAACTAGATGGAGTAGGAATACTTCTCGTTATTATAATCTACAGCCCGACACAGAATGCTATTAAAGCACTATGACTTTAGAAAAATAGCCTTAAGTTTCTTTATATAGCGGCTAAGGCTGGCTAACTCCTATTGCAACTAGTATAAAGATAGAATAACATATTAAAACCTACTTATAGTAATTAAATAAATATACATTCTATAAGTAACCTATTTAAGTAAGAATTACTATTGAATTTAGTTGAATTTAAATATTTTCTTAATTATACTTTTAATATTAAGCCTAGTAATATTTTTCAAGGAGGAATCTAGCTATTTTAAGTAAATCTATAAATTTTCTAATCATATATATCTCTATATAAACTAAAAACCAATAATAACTACAGTTAATTAAGATTACTAATTATATTCATTACTATAGCTTTATTTCTTAAAGGTATAAGAGCTTATATAAAAATAACTAAAACTATAAATCCCTCCCTAAACTTTAAATAACCAATATATATATAGTTAGAGTTATAAAAAAGATATATATACTCTAAGATAAAGTTTTATACTAATAGTTAAAAAGTCTTTTAGCTAGAAAGAAAGCTATTATAATTTATTAACCCAGATTATATAACCTACTAGACCCCCCCTAGCATGATAGTAAGTAAAGTGGTACGTATATAAAGGGCATGTAGTCACTGGTCAGCGCTCAGACATGCCACGGACGAGCCGGAAAGTTCAATCATCCAATCGGCTTCGTTTGTGCCTTATCTAGGTTTTAATCCAGTACTTATAAAAGTTTTTTACTGAATTTGACCATCGTCCCTTTTTCTTCTTTCTTCTTCTCAGGTTATGCTAGTGGGCTTTTAGGCCCGCCCAGTTACAGCGGCCTATTGTATGCTTCGTAACAGCTTGGAACACAACTGAAGTCCTAGACACCTCTTCGGTACAAGCCAAGCCGCAACTGTCACAGTCGATCGGCTGGAACCATGGATTTCCCTGTCGCTCTTAGTACAAGCTGCAGCCGCTGTTCCTTTGACAAGATCAAGGTACTGTAGCCATCCCGTCTGCTAAACATGTCACTAATACTGCTTGTGTTGACAGTGCGATGGCAAGAGAACAAAGTGCGGCCATTATGAACTATATCGGTCTATACGCCCTCGTTATAATCGGCGACTAATAGAACGATTCCGTACACCAGAGAATGGAGGTGGATCACGCAACAGCGCTGCTGGCGACCAGATGCGGTTTCTTCCCACTGCAAATAACCCTCTGCCGGCAAGCAGCCTCCATCCTTTTAAGCTCAGCACAAATATATCACTTAAATCGAACTCTATGTTTGAGCAGGAAGCTGTCGCCTATTTTTTGCACGAATACTGCGTTCAGCCGGGACCGGGTGGCTTTGGGGGGCATCTTGACTCTCTAAAAGACATGTACGAATCCTCTCATCGGAATTCCTGTCTTCATAAGGCCACTCTTGCCATCGCTTACCTGTCTTTTTCACGCCACTATAAGTCACCCACACTCTACTCCCTGGCTCGCAACTATTATGGTGCCGCGCTGCAAGCCATTAATAGAGATTTAGCTTCGACATCAAGTAGCTTCATGGACAAGACGCTCATATCGATAATGTTTATGGGTATGGTTGAGGTGTGTTATACAATTTGCGGATACCCACCGGGATAGAAGTTGAGATACTTTCTAGGACATCGATCCTCAAGGGATCAGTAAGAAAACATGCCACATGCTCGGCATTGCCAGAATTTACGAAGTTGCTGGCCATCGACTGCCCAAAAACATCCACAAGAAGCAACTTGATGGGTGGATATTCTCAGAAATGGTCAGTCGCTATTCCCTATTGTGCCCTCCGATGCTAACTATATTGGTAGCAAATTCCATCGCTCGACACTGATAAACCCCTTAAATGTTTAAGTGTGCTCGACGCCGACTTAGATACGGACAACTTTTTCGTTCGCTTGGCACTTATCGCCACACGCATTGGTCACTTCTATCGTCGCGCGAAGCGGCTCTCATCAGGCGGAGCACCGGAGGTATTAGAGCGCCAGACTCTGCTACGAAATAAGCTCGTGTCAGTCATACAACAAGGAATGAGTATTCAATCGGAATTGCTCGAATTGAAAGGCTCGCTGCCACCCCAATGGAGCACTTGGCAGGGGGGAGATAAACAATTAGACAGTACTGTGAGCCCAGCACACATCTCGAGATGGACAGCTTGCCTAAGCTGTGGCTTTAACATGACTTTGATGCTGTTCTTCAACAGGTTTTTATCATGCTGTCGTACACTTGTGCGCATCGATTATTGCAACAAGCGACCAACGCTAGAGACTCGTCTGGCTGAGACGTCCATGCCGTTAGCAGAAGCACAATTGAAAAGGCTCGTTGCTTCCATTTGCGAAGCTATGCCGTACCTGATGGGCGAGGTTGATGAAAGAGGTGCTCGACTCACCATACTGCAGCAACAGGCTATCGTTATGTGTCGCCTCATCTGGCCACTTGCTATTGTCATTGTAAGCCCGCAAAGCACCCATCAACAAATTCAAGATTGCCGAGCAAGATTGAATTGGATTAGGGGTCAATATGGAATAAAGCTTGCTTCAGATGTTTTAAGTTTAGCAAAAGATCTGATATGCTAGTATTGCGACATCACTTAGAATAATAAGAATATTGAGTTTAGTAGCTTAAGGCGAAGGAATAAAAGTGGTTTTATAGTTACTATCTGGACTAGACATATGTATTCTTTACCTGATTGTTCGATCTAAGCAAGTGTTGCTGATACACAACCGATTGGTCAATTGAGCATAGCATTATGTGGCGGTGTCAGGACAAGAAATAGCTTTGGATATCCTTATGCTCCTGTGGTGGTAGAGAAACCGTGTCGTAGCCGACCTAGGCTCCTGTGGCGCTTCGACTGGCTATACTTGTTGTGGTTGACTCGAACTCATTTATTCCAGGGGGTGAACTCAAGAAACTCCGCTTGGCTGCTGAGAGCATATAGATATTCGCTTTGCTTTGATTGAGTTATGAATGCTCATTTCCTTTACTGTGTTTTTATTTATCTTGAATAGCCTAATGCTACCTCTTCCTATGTACCCCATCATACCTAAAGCTGGAATTTTGCCAAGTCAAGGTACACTGATGTCTAAGGCAATGTGAGTCTGGTCTGTAAACTCTAAATAGTAGCCAAACAGCCACAATGCTAAGACCTCTACCTATATTCATCGGCAGTTCGAACAACAGGGAACATTGGGCGAATCTTAAGGCAGTGTCAGCCAATCGGTCATTCTAGCATTGAAGTAATGCGGGAATTGAATCTAAAATTTCAGCCTTTCTGACTCTCAGCTGAAAAGGCTCGCCTTAGATTACCAGAAAAATGACAACAAGTAGCATACCGTGTTATAGGCTGTAGTCTTAATATCTATTAGTTAATAAGGGTAGCTTATAGAAAGCAATTAATTAGGGTGTAATATCATTTACTATATGAGTATAGATTGGTTATACTTATGTAAATAATAGTCTAGAGAAAAAAGAAACTTTAATTTCAAGAAACAACAAAAAAGATAAAACTCTTATAAAAAGAAAAGCTTTTAAAACTTTTTAGTTTATATTATTAGTTACAGCTATATATATAAATTGAAAGATTTCAAAAAGGGATCTATTAAATACAGACTAAACATTAAAGTAATCAATAATAAGCGTAAAAACACACTTTGTCTTATTACCTTGTATAATTACTTAACTACCGTTTAGGTCCTTCTAAAGCAAATAACGGTTTATTGACTCCCTTCCCCAGCCTTTGTCAGTATAGATACCATATCCTCTCGCGCTTTGGTTATTTCCTTCTCTCCGCTCTTCACTGCACCTAAGCTAAGGGTACCTATAGCAACCCTATCCAGCGCTGTTTCTTGTTTCAAATTCCGTTGAAACACGTCGCCACCCTTCTGAAGCAAGAATGACATAGCGTCAACAGATTCCAAACGTAGGGCTGCAAGATGGACCGGCGTATTCCCATCAACATCAGCGGCAATGGGGCTCGCGCCATAGGTGAGTAGAATAGAAACAGCAGCCACATTAATGGGCAAAGAGTTATGAGTGCTGCAAAACAGGATATGTAGAGGTGTTTGGCCCTTCTCGTTACATGCACTAGCATCTGCACCCTTGTCGCAAAGAAATTTGAGGATGGACGTGTAAAACACCTCATTTAGCCGCAAAGTGTAGACGGCATGATGTAAAGGTGTGTTCCCGTTATCATCCTGAATATTAACCAATGCTGGATCGTATTCTAGGATGACTCCAATAGTACTGATAGTGTCCTGTGCCCGTTCCTGGAATGTAGATTCTGAGACATCTCGACACGGTGTTACCTTATGATTTTGAGATGCCCAATGAATAGGAAAGAGTCCACAAGTGTCTCGAGGACGTAGCATATCCGAGATTTCGACATTGTCGTCTCGGTAATCGATCAGAATCTTGACAGCCTTGAAATTATCGAAAAGACAGGCAACAAATAGTGCGGTGGCATGAGAAAACTTCTCATCTCCTGCATAGAATCCCAAATTCCAAGGGATGTAGGTGACTTTGGCATGGACGTTAGCGCCACAGTCGATAAGTCTCTTAACCATCTCTGGGCTTGACCATTTCGCAGCCAAAGTCAGAACAGTTTCCGGCATTTCTGGCGTTACCTGAAGATCAACCGGCAGGACGACAACATCGGCAGCGCAAGCACCCCGATCCAGCAGGAAGTTCATCATCGCCTCATTTGTCTCCAGTGTGACACCAGAATGCGTAGGGCATCGAACGTATTTGTGTTGGTGGAGATCTGCCACGGGTAACAGCGCCGTATTGCCCACCCAGTCCCGGTCGTGGATATCGGCGTAGAAGGGTTGATTATCTAGAAAGAACTGGACCATTTCAAAGTGGCCCCATCTAGCTGCCTCGGTCAACAGCTGGAATCCGACCCAATCGAACCTGATCTTTTCCTTGGAATCGCAGTATTCTAACTCATACGACACGAGAAGTTGAATTATACCGAGGCTTCCATAGTTGAGGGCGTTTAAGAAGATCAGGCTCAGGTCAAAGAATGCCTCATCATCGTCCGGAAGGGGGTATATCTTTGGAATAGCCACAGGTTCGACGGCAAAGTATCTTTCAAGGGCCTCGACATCGTCTTGCAGAAAGATTTCGTCGTAAAGAGCTCTATCGTATGTTTCATACAGAGTGGAACCATCTCGATATGTTATGGTAAGGTGTTCCGTGCGATAACCATATGGATGAGGAACCCGTTCTGGTTTCCAAGTGAACCTTCGGTAGGGTGATTCAACAGTGAGGGGAGCTGGTGTAGGCATGGTGGTGAAGTGCTGGAAGACAATGTTTACGACGAAAACAGTCTGCGAGGGCTTACTGAGTATTTAAATAGTTAGCGTTTAAGCTCCCTAGAGTGGAGTCAGGACAGGATTTTATAGCCAATGAACTACACTGTCAGGGCCCAAGCTCAAATTACTACGTTCCCTTGCGAGCGATAACTTACAGGTTGGCAGCAAAGGCCACGCCCAGACTACTCTGCTCTTGATGTTGTAGAGAATTTTTACAGTTGAGTGACCATACACTTTTGAACAATCACTTATAAGATATACCGAAGCACTAAGATATTGAAAAAAGGCAAGCTCTGTCCTTCCTTATAAGCCATGATGAGGCACCTTTAGGACATCAATGTGAATCTTCTGATTAGTCGTAGTGTTACCGCTCAAGCGATGCATCAGATTGCCTGGGGTAACTTAACAATCCCGCCGGCAAACTCCAAGATTGTTTGGCATCTGTCCATCCATTCTCGCACAACATGACTGACATCAAGAAGGCTGACGCACTCGAGTATCGTTCGGTGAACCAGATTCTTATTGTTGAGCTACATAAGACTACGACCCTATATTGACTCTGTATGGAACAACGACAGTCTGATAAAGTGGACATAAAGAGAGGGCAACTTCTGCGATGCCGCTTTTTTACCCCAGCCATCAGGTCCAACATGCGAAAAAGTCTGTCAACCTGAGACTTTATCGCCTTGTTCGCCTCAACTTCCATCCCGATTCGTTATTCCGTGCGTCTTTTGTTGGTCCTCACTTGTCTTCGGCCGTAACTCGTTATGATTGTGGATATCTGTTGGTTCTTTTTGTTGTCTCGTGAAGGGACGCTATAGCATCGTGGCTGGTTCACAAACTGTGGAACCACGGGACATTTGATCCTGGTTCCAACCACAAGTTATGGTCTGGTTGGGTAAGAGATTGTAAGTGGAGTCAGTCTAGGAATTCAAGATCCATGCATCTTTGTTTTTCACACCCCAATAAGGGTCTGTGACTACAACGGCGAGGGTAAAATTCTTAGTGTACCCGCCAAATGCTATCCGCAACTAGTGACGGGCGTACCCGTTTTACTTTCACACTCACATCAATCAAAATCTCTGACTAGACCATGACAGAGTCATGGGTAGTTTCAATCACCCGAGCTAGGTACTGAGGTTGCTTTACTGGTCGAGTGACATGCCAAGCCATGCCAAGCCGGCAACATGTTCCAGGAGCGAGCTTTGACAATCCGACTTTCGTTCTGGGATCAATGGAGCCGTATTCTGTACTAAACAACTTGTGACGCGGATTTGGCTGTTCGCAATGCTTACTCTCTTGAGCCAGTCGCTCATTGGAATCGGCCAGCTTCAACCGGGACCATCGCTGCTGGAGCGACGACGACCAGGTCCGCTACAGGTATCGAGACAGCTGCAGCTACAGTCCCGGGAACCTCTTCAAGTGAAGCGTCCCACAGCCCCGAGCAGCCTGATATTGTAGATAGTTGTAACAAGTGGCACTACGCTGACAACGACGACGGGTGCTATGCTATTGGTGAGAAATTTAAGATCAAGCTGTCCGATTTTTATAACTGGAATCCTAAGGTTAGCGATGACTGTTCTGGTCTCTGGCTACATTACTATGTCGATGTTGGGGTTAAATATTGGGTAGCGATAAGTAACGGGGTTTTCGTTGCTCATTATCGCTTATAAACTTGATTTGCAGGGGGCGTGTGATTAGATTGTTCTGGATTCCGTGAGCTTAAGCTCTGACTCGTGGCCGAGCTTCCCCTGATATTTTACGACAACTCCACTTATTGGAGCTAGAATGTCAATTAAAACCGGCCGTGAACCGTTGCAATCCACAAACAACACCCAACCAATTCTTTATCTTTTAGCTTCACTCTACCGCTCACAGCATGACTCCCCCAGATGTCTCCGAAACCGAGTCGCCCTATCGAATATTCAGGGTTAACCCTAATGATGAATTCATTGGTGAAGAAGATGAACCAGACCGAGTGTTCATGACCATGACTGATCGAGATGGTTCCGTTCTCTATGAACTGGAAGATCTGCCCCTTCTTCATACAATCGTCCAGCAAAACGATACTGAGGCGCTTCAGCAATACTTCACTATTGCACCATATTTCGCTCCAAAGCTTCCGAATGGTGAAGAAGAGATTATGGAAAAAACTGATTACTTCGGCCTGGCTGTCGAAAGTGGAAGCCTAGATGTACTTCAATGGCTTTTAAATAACACCCCAAGGGATATCGTTTCCACTCAACCGATAAGATTCGAACTACGCGGGTTTCAGCTATTAAATGAAGCTGCCAGATACGGTCGTATGGAGATTGTAAAATTCTTACTCGCTCATCAGCCACTATATGCCAACATCCAAGATCGCGATAGCAAAGGCTACACTGCCATATTATCAGCCGCGGATGTCTATTCAGAGAGAAACTGCTTCCAACCAAAATGGAATGAGGTCTGCCTTGAGAACAACGAAGTGATAGTCAATCTACTGCTGGATCGAGGTGCTTGTGCTTCTGATACTGTTGTCGCTACTTGCAATAAGGAGACCCTAGACACTGTTCTGACTCTGGTTGTTAAGTGGGCAGGCCCTGAATTGATCAAGAGACTCATTAATTGCGGCGCTAATGTTCATGCCACTATCACAAAACGGCTCAAGTTTGAGGGTGGTTCTGCTTCTGGGGTCAATTCACTAGCTGTTGCGTGTTATCACGCAAACATCAAGGCTGTCGAGACTCTGATTGATTGTCGAGGTGCCGTTACTGCCGCGAGTATGGCGTGCTGTCAAGACAGTCTAAGTCGCCTCCCTCTCCACTGGGTAACTAAGAATCAATTACCCCTGGACGATTTGGAAAGTATCCCAAAATCATTATTACGAGAAAGAGTACAGAATATCACAAGCCTCATTGAACTCCTTCTCGGCTTATACCCCGCGGCAATCAACATACAGGACCAAGAGGGATACACACCTTTACACCACGCTACAGAATCGTTTGGTCGGAATAGCAAATTATATACCCCCATTTTCGAACTGTTATGTAAGAGGGGTGGTGATGCCAGCATACGCAACAACAAGGGTCAGACGCCTCTGCATACCTTGTTCGACACGTGCATAACAAATGTACCTATCGACCCGGCTGCTATATCTGTCTTACTCGCCCATGGAGCGAGGGTTACAGATACTGTTGCTGGTAGCACACCCTTACATATTGCAGCTGGAAACCTACATTTTGCCGATGCCGTATCGTGCTTGCTTGATCACGGTGCAGATCCCACAGCAAAGGACTCGTCACAAGCGACGGCTTTCCATAGGGCTGCTTCTGGTCGTTTGTGGCCAAGCGAGGCTGGTAGAGTTAAGACAAAAATGAGATTGCAAGACAATATGCTAGCGAGATTGGTAAAAGCTGGAAGAGAAGAATTGATGGACCTCCCAGATGCGTATGGTGAAACTCCACGGCAAATATGCCAAAGGAGAAGAGAGCAATGGAGAATTGCAGAGTTGCCTCGTGAGCCATCTGAGCAACTGCAATTTGGTTCTGGAAGGGGTCGGGGAGGGGTACGGAACGGACGAGGAGGAAGGGGATCATAGGGAGTGGAGGACGGGGCGGAGGATGAGGTAACAGAAGGGGAGGATAGTGTCGTGGATTGGGTGTACTTCCAATAGACCGACAAACAGAGGTGAAAAGTATACTTCGCATACATAGATTGTTTTATCAATTCAAACTATATGGTTTTTTATGTCTCTTGCTGTACCACGCCTTTGGAGTTGCATCCTGAGCGATAAATGCAGTACTCGAGGGGATTTGTTGGTAGCTGTTGTTAAAACGGCTTTCGGCGGGGCGTGTAATTAGTTAGGCACTACTGTGCGTACTCCACAGTAATTTGTGGTTAGGCTCTGCTCTGACTCTTCGCCGGATGGCCTGATGTATTGTGTTGGCTATAATCACTCTCATATAACTGCGCGTATTGGATTTTCCGGGCTAGACCAATTTTACAAGTATCAACCATGAATCTACGTGCGGTACCTGGTAAATCTAATCCAACACTTTTCTCTGTTGCTAAGCAAACCCGTTCATTCACAACAATGACTTCTTCTTTCCTGCATGAAGCCGAGTCACCCTATCGGGAATTTACCCGTAAACCCATCAACGAATATAACTCATATGGACCTCCTTTCGACGTACCCGTGACTCTAACTGATCGCGATGGTTCCCTTATCTACGAAGGTGGTGGCGGCCAGGACCTTCTTTCTACCATAATTGCTCATAACGACGTTGAATTCCTGGAGAAATACTTCGCTATCGACCCTCGGGCCATTCCAAACCTATTTGAGCTTCCTGATGACGATGAGGCCATTTGTGACTTTGGCAATTATTTCCGTTATGCAGTCGAAAGTGGCAGTCTCGGCACACTTCAAACGCTTTTGGCTTATACCACAAAAGGTCTTGATAAGACGAAACCGATCAGATTGACAAGGGCTAACTTTCAGCTCTTGAATGTGGCCGCCCAATTCGGCCAAATTGAGATTGTGCAATGGCTCCTCGACAACCAGCCATTATACGCAAGTATCCACGATCGGGATAATATCAGAGGCTTTACAGCACTTGCTGCAGCAGCGGACCTCTTTTCATTCCGATCTTGTTATACACCCGACTGGGATATGATCCGCTTTGAAAACAACGAGGCTATTATGAATCTGCTGCTTGATCACGGTGCCTGCGTTTCTGATGTTGTCCATCCAACAAACGATAAGGATCTAATGCTCCCTACTGTTCTCACTTTAGCTGCACAGTGGGCAAGTACTGATTTACTTGAAAGACTTATCGATGGTGGTGCCGATATCCATTACAAGGTAGAAGTGAATTCGTGGGAGCTAGACTTTCGGGATCAACGTGATTTACCTGTTCTGGTAGAGGTCAATGCATTGTTCCTTGCATCTTTTCACGCAAACCCTAACGGCGTCAAGACTCTGGTTGATCGCAGAGGTGATGGGGTTACTATCGCAGACATGGTGTGCTCTACAGACTGCGTTGGAAGCCTCCCTCTCCATTGGGCGGCTCGAAACCAGTTACCAGATAGACATAGACTCATCCCGACATCGATGCTCCACGAAAGAGCCGGAAAGGTCGTTCGTACGATTGAGCAGCTCTTGGACTTCGCTCCTACAACAATTAACGTCCAAGATCATGACGGAAATACAGCTTTACATTATGCAACCCGATATCTTGGCAAGAATGGCAAGATGTACACTCCTATCTTCGAACTCCTATGTAACCGGGGCGCAGATTCAAGCCTTCGTAATTACAAGGACGAAACGCCTCTGCATACCCTGTTCCAATCCCATAGCGATGACACACCCATCGACACAACAGCTATATCGCTTTTACTCGCCCACGGCGCCAAGGTTACAGATGTCGACAAAGCCGGCAATACGCCAATGCACATTGCAACCAGGAACTGGCATTTCATCGACGCCGTCTCGCTTTTTCTCGAGCATGGCGCTGACCCTGCTCGAAGAAATCTAAAACAAGATAATGTTCTCCATACAGCTGCTCGTGGTGTCTGTCTGGCAGATCAAGTTGAGGGAATAATAGAAATACCAGAAGATATGATGACCAGGCTGGTAAAAGCTGGAGGGGCGGAGTCAATGGACCTACCTAACACGGATGGACAGACTGCGCGAAGCATATGTCAAGGGCGGGATGATCAATACATGAAGGATAAGGAAGTGTGAGACACGGGCCACAACGGAGGAAACAGTGGGTGACACGGTGGAGAGGAAGAGTACGTCTCTACACGAAGGCTAATTGAAGGTTTCCCAATCTGCTTGAAGCTTTTCATATCTCTTTATGTAGTATCTTACAAGAAGGTACCGGGTGTATCTCAAGGTCCTTGTATTTTGAAAATCCAAGAGTCGGATGAATCATACGATATCGCATCTTTACCTGCCTAGGCAAATTGGTCTGAGGATACGCTTCACATCTCCGAGACAAACAAGTATGTCCCATGTGATGACATAGCCTTTCGCATAACCTTAGTCTATATATCAAACCCACAGACGTGCGCTGGACGGGATGTGATGCTGGAAGTTAGCCGCTGCCTAAGCCAACCGTGCAAAGTCGGACGCTACGCTCAAGTGGTTGGCAGGAAGATCTGCCTCCTTAGGATGTTAGCGGCCGAAAATTGCCTTTAGGTAATCGACAAGCAGGGACTATCTGGACCCTGAAGAAAATCGTTTTGTCGTTTAAAAATCTGTGCCACTTAAATGCCAATATGCCGAGGTTTGTTGCCTTATTATGCTGCAGATCGGTGATGTTTTTGGACGTATCTTATGCCAAGCCGGATACGGAAATGAAAACTCTGCAATGACTTGAGACTACTACGCAAGGTCCGTGATGTCTGTAACGCTGTGTTGGTTTTTAGTTTATGTTGGTGTTGGTTGTGAATGTTCGGCACGACTCTATAGAGCTAGCAAGGATCTTTGAGTACAAACCCATCATTAGGGGCAGGTGATTGGTTAGTGGCCAAGACCCTTGCCTGTGACTCCCGCCCGGGGAACAATAACGCCGAATATGGGCACGCAAGTCTAGGCGTGGAAAAATATCCCACTAAACTCGGAAACACAGGCCAGGTTCAAACAAGGTAGCATCACGGCCGGATGATTTGCAGAAGCGGAGATGTATTAGCTCATAATAACAGAGTCTAGACCACCTCTTATGATCTTAGAAAAGCATCCATCACTCTTCACTCTCAGCAGTTAGATCAAGTGACTTTACCTGCAACTAGAAAAGTAATCGGGCGTTATCAAATTTTTGAATGTAATACTTCATTTCATAACTTACTGACACAATTCTCTTGTGAAATATTTAAGGAGTACTTCTAAATCTACAACAGATCAAGTACGAAAAAGCTGCTAAACTTCTGACTGCAGGGTAGTTAGCGACTTTTAACACAAAATAATCTTATTGATATAAAAACAATTCAAATTTGTCAGTAGGCTTGAAACTTTAAGGCGGCTAAAATACTTTATCCTGGTTCTTCCATTATACTTTACGGGCTTAATTACGTACAAACTAGACTATGTCAATGTTTCCTTGTTCTTTTGGTTCTTGTTGAGTTTAAATGTCATCAGGATTTTGCATTAGACCATACAACCTCTTGCAACATTCATTCACAGGCGAACCAGCCTGGCTAAATGCGACGTAGCCGCTGAATTTCCGCTCTAGTTGCCTCTCCTGGTTCCTCTTCAATTGTATCGCATATTTCTAGTAAGGAGATGTATTATTCAGTTCTTTTCCAGAACAAACTGCAGGACTCCTGCTGTAAAGATTCATTAATGATCAGCGTAGGGTAAACAGCCCCACTCTTCACATCCTAGATGATTTCGGGGTCATCATGTCAGCCCTCTATTGATTCCTGTCAAGCTTGAAGAAAATCTTGAATGTGCGCCAGACTGGACAGATAAATGTATCTGCTTAAACAAATAGCTGTGTGGTGCATCTAATGACCTCAAAGGCCTTACGGGGTCTCAGCATGCGACACTTGTTTCAGTTTCATCGCACTTCTCAAATCCGTGCATAACCAGTCAAATCGCGTGTCCGCCTCACCGATCATAATCTGTCCCACCCTTCACTCAGTATCAAGAAATTAATCCACAGACCACATAGACTGCAGCAGGACTAAATTTCGCCTCGGTAAGTCACTTCTTGGTGTCACGTTTCTTACCCTGGAGTCCGCAATCCCACATCTCTCATCCGCATACTGCAGATCAGCCATTGTTCATTCGAGGCTCCGGCCTTTCAGGAAACAACAATGTTAAACCACATCCGAAGAAACAAGTATAGAGGCTTGACTCTATTTGCGCCTACCGATAGAGTAAAACATTGTTCCTAAGGGGTTTTTACTTCGGATAATGACTGTCGTACCATAAGGAAGTTGAATACATGGGACAATCATTTAATGTGTTGAGAAATTCTTTGACTCTCCTCAAAGTACTAATACCCTTTCCACTAAGGTTTAGGTAAACTTTATTTTTAACGAAACTTTATGGTAAATCCCCCAGTCACCATGATCTCTCATCACTCACACTCTCGAACCTTTATGTCATGAAGCTTATGAGCCAAGTCCTGGGCATACCCACACATAGTCATGGTAGGATTCCAACTACCCGCAGTTGGAAAAAGAGCAGCTCCAGTGACATGAACATTTTCAATCCCATGAGGACGGTAAAGTTTATCCACTGAACCACCAATTTCCTTCGGTCCCATAAAACAAGTGCTCGACTCGTGGACAATACCAGGGATTCGAATAGTGTCGACTGGCGGTTTCTTCTTACTCCAGGCATGAGTCGCCTCATTCCACCATTCGATATCAGACGCGTGTTCATTTCCACCTGCCATTTGTGTAATTGTGTCGTAGGTTGCCTGATCCATCACATCCCAGGCGGTACGATCCTCTTCGCTCAAGGTGTATTGCAAGGTGACGTTGCAAGTTGGATCAGTGCCCTTATTGAGCTTGACATAATTCTTGGTGTTGTTCTCATTAAACTCACCGAGAGCCGAGCATACTAAATGGAACAAGGTCAGCTTCCATCCTTTCTTGCAATCAAAGGCTTTTTACCAAATACAACGTGGTCTTCAGAACCAGTAAGTTGATCAAGCGTCGCCGCAGCAGCATAGTCTGGACACTCCCGAGCTGCATCCTCTGCATCGCCTGTCGGGTTGGGACTATTCACCGCCGTGACCGAGACGTGATACTGTAGACCAGTCTTGGGATCCTTGCCAGCCACGTAAGCAGCAGCCATTTGGAGCGTCTTTTCCTTCTTCCAGTCCTTGACATTCTTCACAGGACATCTCGCTGAGATGTGTGTGTCATAGTGGCCAGTAAGTCTCTTACCAACAGTGTCCCGGCAAGTCTCAAAAGAGTTCAGCAACATTGTAGCGTTAGGAATGGCTCCGGCGCAGAGAATGATCCTTGTCTTGTTACCAGTCCATGATAACGTACCCTTGCTGGTTTCAATAACACGGACAAAATCATCGTCGTCGCCTTTCTCCATGCTTTTCACAGCACAGTCAACCACTATTTCCAAAGGCGCTCCCTTTTTACCTTTGGCTAGTTGCCTCTGGTTCTCCACAATAGCAAGAAGAGGTCCAGGGACAGAGAATTTGTTGAAACGCAGAGTGGAAGATGGGCTCTGTCGTCCAACAGCAAGAGGGGCTGACTCAGCAGTGTCGGCAGTAGGAATGTTACCAACCGAGTCGTGAAGAATTCTATCAATGGCAGTCTGCAGGCTTCCAAAGATGCCATCTTTGATCTGGTTTGCAGTTGTGACATTTAAAAGCTTTTTAGCGTCTTTCCAGAACTCGTCTCGTTTAGCAGTTTCTATCATGGCTTTGGGAAAGTCACGCATAAGGTCTGGAGTTGGTTGAGGACTCCATGCGGACCAAAAGGTCGACCGACCACCGAAGAACGGACAAGAGCCGTGGCAAAACTTGAGCTTCTTTGTTTCAAAGGTCTTGCGTGACAGCGTCCAGGGGAATGTTTCGGAAGGACCACCCAGAACCATTTTAAATGGAATTGGTAGGTTCTGGAAGTGCGAAGGAAGCCAGAAGCCTATGAAAGGGTTAGTCATGAAACAGCGGCAATCCTAAGGGAAATAATAAGACACTTACCGCCACGCTCTAGGCAAAGAACTTTAGCACAAGGGTCGAGCTCGAGGGTCTTCTGAATGAATGCAAGAGCAGTGAAGCCTGAGCCAATAACGATGTAGTCAAAATCTCCATGAGCAAGTATATTCGACCAAGTCTGATCACTGAGAAGATTCAAGATTAGACCTGGATTGGTTTTGTAAAAGCACGATTGTTATCAATTCATACCTCGCAAAGTAGTCAAGGGCCATGACCGAAGTAGAAGAAGGTGCCTGTACACCAGGCACAGGGTACCCATATGTGTTAGCTGGTAGAGGTTGACGGTCATTATGCTTTTGGCCCACGCGGCAGTGAAAGCTGGGGATAGTTTTCCCTGGGATGGTGAGGTAGTCTGGGAGGCTTTCAGTGGCCATTTTGGAAGCAGGATCACACGTGAAAGTGTAGAATAAAAGTGAGAAAACGGTTTCATACGCTTTTATGTGGCTGGTTTAGTAGTCTTGCTTACTGGTCTGGAGAGTGCTATTTATGCTTTCATGGTATGTAACATCTTTTGAGCTGAAAAGAAAAGACAGAATTCTGGAGCGCCATACGTAGGGTTCCGAGAAGTCTGCCGATGTTCCGTATCCATAGGCCTGATAGCGAGCGATGTGATAAAGACAGCTAATGCATCTCATTCGACCGGAATCACAAAAGAACTTTGGTTTGCATTGGTGATTGCAATATTTTCAAAGCCTCCCACTGTGTACAGCATAAATGTGACACTAGGGCCAGCTGAACTGCATTTTGGCAAGGTTGTCCAGTTCAAGATCACATTCCAGACCCTTCGCCCCGCCCGTTCCGTTTAGCAAGCTTACACGGTCAATCTAGCGGCGGGGCTTACCACCCATCCCGTCTTGGCAATCTCCTTAGTTCAACGGCGGTATCCATTAGCTTGGGACTTCAGCCGTACCATAATAGGCCGTAGTGGCTGAACCATTGAATTTTGAACTGAAACAGTGCCAGCATAAGCATTAGTCCTGCAGCTTTCGGTCCAGACAATGGCGGGGACGATGAACTGTGGCGAGCTGACATACCTAAGAGAAGTCTAATCAATCTTGGAATGGACCCTCAACCCCTCAGTGGCTTGAGTCTGGATGAATCCGCGATTCAGCCGAACTTCCGCCTCCAATCACTCACCCCTGTATCAGCCCGCCACCAAGTATCGGCTGTCGTAAGTTTACCGCTTCTGACATTTTCGTACTCAGCTGGAAGAGCCGCTAGTGAACTCTTCGCTATCACACTGGAGCTATGAGAACAGACCTACGTCAGGTTAGAACGTTCAGCTCAAGTGATAAAAAAACGTAGGCAATAATTGCAATAATTCAATACGTTATTGAAGGGTTTTATTTAGTCCCAAGCCTTTTAGCTCCTACAGAGGGATTAGGCCGGTTTGGAGATAAGATAAATGCCGAACAGGATAGAGTATGCGATTGGGCAGGTCGCCAAGCGAGTCTCTCGGTCTTAGATGTTAATTTGTTATATATAGAGGTAGTGCACCGGCTCTTGGAGGCGTACTCTAGCACACTATTAACCCATAAGAAAACCAAGAGCTGCAGTTCAACAAACAAACACCATAGGCTGTTGTATCATTCAGCAGACATGATTTGGCATGCCCAACTTGCTCCAGTGCTGGCACTGGTCGGCCTGGTGTCAGCCAAGTGCAGTGGAATGTCAGATGCCTGCTCCCTCAATCCAATTCTGGTGCGACAAGTCAATGAGCTAAATTATCAAGCTCTTACCTGCAACCTCAAGTGGAAGCACGGCTGCACCAACTTGAACAAACGCGGCCAGCTACAGCAGAAGCCGCCTCCTTACGCCCTCTGCAATTCATGGGGTATGCCGTCTGGCAGGATACCTGTCGACGTCTATACACTGGCCATGCAGAAAAACGATCCTGAGGTCCTCCCAAAAGCAGCCGACTACACTCTGCACGGTCTGTGGCCTGGCTCGAGGGGCGGAAAGGGAGCAAAGAACCAGCCCTATGGCTGCTACAATGGCGAGGAATTCGATGAGAAAGTCCTCACAAACTTCAAAGACCTTCTAAACTACTACTGGCCGACCAACCCACAATACAACAACACAATACAATGCTTCATCCTTTCCGAGTGGATGAAGCATGGCACATGCGCAGTAATCACTGGCGCGGACGGCCAAGCATTTCGAATACCTCAAGAGGCCTACTTCCGCACAGCCTTTGTATTTGCTCATGAGTTCAACAAGAACCCTGCTTTGCGCCAGCAACTTGAAGCAACAGACCCAAAGGAACTTGAGCCACTGATTAACGTCAACTGCGTGCAGTGTGCCTATCAAGCAACAGTTGGCTGGAAAGGCACAGATGTCTCGAGCGTGCCGCGCATGTCACCCGAATGCATTGACCAGTGTTTTGAGTGCGGTACAATGTTTGACTTATGCCCACCAGCCTTTTTGGAGAGCACCGTGCCGTTGGATCCCAGTAACGCGCCGCTGGAGGACAGTGACAGCGATAGTAACAGCGTGGCAGCTGAAAGCTTTCCCGCTGTCCAATTTGCTATGCCCGGTCTCATGCCCAGTAAACACAAGTCGTCTTGGGAGGGCACCTGGCGCTCTTTTGGCGCCGAGCAGGGCGGGTCTGGCAAGTTTGAGTTTGCGCAGACCTTCACTGACAAGACTCTGACTGTTACTACCGACAGCCCATATCCCTCCAAGTGCACGTACGAGCAGAACGGTTTCAAACAGCTGATACTGCATTGCGAAGGTGACAAGCCGCACTTAGAGGGCTGTCTGGTGCAGCGACTGCCAGATGTCGGTGGACTTGAGGCAGCGTTCCTGGCGTGCAACCATACTGGTGTGCCGGCGCCGGGAAGCTTCTACGCTGCCATGGATACACCTGGGTCGGGCAACTTTCTTATGTTCCGCTGTAAGGCATCGGCAAAAGGTTGTTCTTTTTCCCCAGTCACCATCTCGGCGTCCAATGACAAGGGCGAGACTACGCCCAAGTCAGAGCCCAAGACTAACCCAGTGATCCAATCCCAGAGTGGTATTGCTCTCCCACCTACTGAACTACTGGGCACATGGCGCTCACTCCAGGTATCGAGCGGCTATGAGAAGGGCCTCGCGACATGGAGCTTCACTGCTGATGGCCAGGCGTCATTGCAGTGGCCAAACTACCCCACCCGCGGTGTTGAGCGCTATTCTGTCTCTCACTCTCGAGAGAATCCGAATATAGTGCAACTTACTAGCGCCAGTGGTAAGGCTACTACCTGCCGCTTCCACTTCCAGTACCAGCCGGTCTACTCATACGCCGTGCTCGACTGCGGAGAAAAGGAAAGCAAGCAAAGGACGAAATGGGCTATGGGCCGATGCAATCCATGCAGCGCCTCATGTCGCTATTCGTGCACTCCTGAGAACGATAACTGCGGCTATGGCTCATGCGACCCGGCTGATTCAGAACCGGTAGCATCTGCTGGCTCCCTTCCTCTATCACAACTCGTACCTCAGTGGTGTACGCCTGAAGACCCCAGCTGCTGGCCTTCCAAGACAGCAATCCACGACCTGGAACAGGCGCTGGACCCTACAGTACCTCGTCTTGGTATCCAATGGAGTGCCTATCCCCAACCCCAGCCAGCACCAGTACCAAGCAGCTCCTTCCATAACCAAGGCTTTTACAGCCTTGGTAGTTCTCCTGCAGGCCTCAAGGCTCTCTACTACTATGAGGATATCAATGAGATGCAGCGGCCGTGCTTTGTCCAGAACGATAGCCCTAATATCTGGAACGTTGCTTCAGACGTGTGCAGGGCAGCACTGCACAATAATGAGTACCACAATTGGAACCCTTTCATCGTTGTCTTTCCTCTCAACGAGCGCCATGTAGCTGCTGCCCTCGAGTTTGCCGCCCAGCACCGTCTTTGCATCGCCACGGCTGGTACTGGCCATGAGTACAACAGCCGCAACTCATGCCCCACTGGAGGCATCCTTATCCGCACAATCCTGCTCAAGGACAAGGTCTTTATTCCCGAATGGAAAGATGACCCAGCCGTGGCTCCGGCTGGAGCATTCCGCTTTGGAGCGGGCTCTATCTTTGCTGAAATGCATAATTTCTCTGCCAAGTATGACCGTGTCATTGCATCAGGCTGGTGCTCTACTGTCGGTATGGCTGGCTTTCATCTCGGTGGTGGCCACGGACCTTTCGCACCGTCTATGGGTCTTGGCGTAGATAACGTGCTCGAGATTGAAGTTTTACAAGTCGGCCGTAACGCTTACGGCCAGACTGTTGTCCACAAGAAGATAGTCAATCGTCGCCAGAATCCGCAGCTCTTCTGGGCCATGCGCGGAGGTGGAGGTGGCGTCTGGGGCGTTATTCTATCCATGACCATTCGTGCCCATCCTGTTCCTGAAGGAGGTCTCAACCGCGTCTACATAGGCCCGACTGGAACGTTTTGCCAAGACGGACGAAAGTTTGGCTACAAATGGCTACGCGGTATGTGGGATCGCTTCGCTGAGTGGCAGATGAGGATCAACCAGAAGGTCAGCACGCAGCCTGGCTTCTTTATTGACGCCTCCAAGTACAAAGAGACTGGAGATCTCTGCTCAGTTACTTGGCAGTTCAAGTTCGAGTATTTCTACGCTGGTGATAAGAAAGAACCGGACTATAAACTGTTCCTCGACGGTCTCAAGGAAGTGCTGCAGAACTACACGGTGCAGGAGGATAACTTCAAGTCGGCCTACGAATACCTCCTCACAATGCCCCCCAACAAGTTCACAATCAACCCCGTTAACCCACTGCCTGCGCCCCATGAGCCTTCCGACGCGGCCACTGGCTCCCAGAACTCGGTCTTCGTCTCGCGGAAGGCTATGGAGAAAAAGTTCGCTTCAACCATGATGGACGTGCTGGACATCTGCGTTCAATCCCTCAAGTCTCCCGATGACACATCGCCGGATATCAATGGATATCGCTGTGGCTTCCACTACCTCTATACGTCCGTCACAGGAAATCTGGGTAGCGCTCAGCCAGGCGACACGTCCATCGCTCCAGGTTTTCGCTCGGCGCTCATGCTGTGGAATGCACGCACATTGTCGACAGAGCAGTCAGATAACACCATTTACAAGCTTGGGCCAAACAGCTATTTCTCCGAGAGTTCGTTTGTGATGCATAACTGGACGGACAGGTACTGGGGTAAGAAGAGGTACGAGCAGTTGCTAGCTGTGAAGAAGGCGCATGACCCCGGAAATCTTTTCTGGTGTCATCATTGTGTTGGCGATGATCCTAATGATGCGTATGGAAACCCGCTGGGTATTGTGGCTGACTCTGGTAAGAAAGAGGAGTCGCGCAAGAAGGAGGACTCTAACAAGCATGATGAGTTGTAAACAGGGTTGTGTATCAGTTTAGTGTTGGCTGGGTACAAATTATTAGCTTTATGAATTAGGTACTTTTCAAAGTATGAAGAATAAAATTATTATATGTTAACGTATAATACCCTAAAGTTTAACACTATAAATCCTGTTCATAAGGTATAATTCTACTAGTTTAAGATACTAGGTAGACTAATATTCATCAAGACGTACATATGTATTATAATATATACCCTCATTTAAAGACCATGCTTTGATCCACTGTAAGTAAATAATACATTAGGCTTGTTATTGTTTTACAACAAGCAGACTTGGAAAGATTTCGGGCTTTCTCTTGCTTGAGAATCATCTTCACCATATCTATGAAGACTTTATAAGCTTAACTTTAATTATTTCATTTGGGAAATTTAAATACAGGTAAAAGTTCAATTATGTTATAAATTGCTTTTCTTTTTTAACCTCATACCCTATTAAGCCTGTGGTTTTTAATCTTCGTACCACTACGACATGTTAATCGTACTATCCGATAAGGCGCCTTTATACAAGTAAGTCCAAGGACTGCAGCGATCGGCATCTTCTATTAGCGGTAGGATCCTTTTCGACCAGTGGGCCTTGTGCCCGGAAGCTCATAATCTTAGACTTACGACCCTCCTTAGGCCAGTGCAATAGACCGTGGCGGTTAGGGTCCCCAGTCTTGACAAAATCGGTGATATAAGACTGTAAAGTCTCAGCATAAGTCGTGTTCACGATACCACCCCACTGATTTCCGGAGTAAAAAGCATGCAGGAAGTCGTAGCCATGGTAGCCAGGGAACACATCCCACTCGTAATTGAAAGTCTGGTTTTGATACGCCTTGGTCAGGGCATTGGCAGGGCACTTCAGGCCGTAATCTCCGACAAATGCAGCCACGCGTTCATACCAGAGACCGCCGAATTCTGACAAAGGATAAAGATCGTCGACGATAAAAGACACAGTGCTGTTGGAAATTTCCGGGAACACGTGCTTAAGGTACTCTCTAAAGTCTTTGTCTGTGACGGCGTTTGTAGGGAAGAAAGTGAAGCCCTCATTCTTAGTGTGAGAAATCATCTGCTTGATTCCTTTATGGACATCGCCATCTCTTAATCTAGCGGCAGCGGTATCTGGTATGAAAGAGCCATCCTCAACTGGCGCGAACAAGAACTGGCTGATCTTGGCGCCCGAAATGAGGTCGGCGTTAGCTCGTATGATGCGGTCGGAAGGTAGACGACGTGCTTCAGCGAAGCTCTTAACACCTAGCTTCTCCAGGAACAAGAGCGAGGTCTTCTCTCTCGTCGCATTTGATGCAGGAACCAGACCAGGAGATTGTGACCAGGACTGTTGAAATGGCAGGTCACCATCGTTAGAAATAAGGTGATAAACGATACTACCCGCACCGGCAGACCCTATGGAAGAAGCACATTAGCATTCTACACTCACATCAGCATTTTGGGATCCAAAAATGGAAATCTTACCCCCCGCAACAGTGACTCTTTTCGAATTACCTCCAAAAAGATGAATATACTTCTTCACCCATTCCAGAGCTAGGCGTTGATCACGAAGGCCAAGATTTGCGATCCCACCCTCTTCCCGATAGCTTTGACCGGACATAAAACCCAGACTGCCCAAGCGATAATTCATGGAGACATAAATTATCCCCGCTGAGCCATCTTTCTGACTCGTTGCGATTATACCTGTAGGGTCTCCTGCACTGCCATCAACTTTGTTACCTGTAACGTATGCGCCACCATGAATCCTGTGTCAACACAGCGTAAGCCTAAAAAGCTAAAAGCGTTTAAATTGGAAAACTTTTAGCTACTTACCAGACCATGACAGGGGCTTTTGCTTTGCGGCCTGCTTTGAAGACGGACTTTGGGACATGGACGTCCAGGACAAGACAATCGTCAGACGTTCCTAGCATCGTGCTATACTTTTCTCCTGTTCCATTTGGATAGAGAGCCTTAGCCTGAGCTACGGCTTTATCATAATCAAACAATTCTGGAGTCTTGGCGGTGTATTGCTTTTGAAATATGGAGGTTACTGTGCCCCATTCTGGGAATCCTTGAGGACATATCAAGTTGACTGATCCATTTTGGACGTGCTTATTCACCCCGGTGGGCGCCACAGGGAGAGCCCAGCGAAGATCGCCAACTGGAGGCTGCGCATAGCGAATGTTACTGAACTTATAAAGCCCGCTGGACTCCTAGTAAATAAGTTAGAATTGAAAATGTGACCCATACGTGGGGCATTACATTGAAAGTGATGGCCTGGTGCACTTGGTAGCCCAAATCTACAGTTGGGAGAGAGGTTGCTGAACATATGCTGGCAAATATCCAGATGACACCCTTAGTTGGATGCATGGTGAGCTGCAAAGATTGTCTAGGAAGAGAGAATTTAGCTGCGTGAATGCGTTGAAGGTTATGCCGAAGCGAGCTACATGAAGGGAAGCGAACCAGCCTTGATATAGCTGGTATCTCTCTTTACTTGTCTGCTATCGTACCAATCTATTCAGGCGCGTATTACCACGTATCTTGGATGTTCATACGCAGTGATACGCTTGGCACTCCCACGAGAAGCCATGTATCGTAGATCATTTCTTGTTCAAGCTCTTTGGCGCGTATTCAGGAGAGATTAAGTTAGACTCCGAAGAAATGCAGATCCACGCCACCTACTACTACTTAGTTTACTTTCTAGACATCATTAGCAAGGTGTTTATTGACGCTCTGGAGTGGATCAACCCTGTACGTACCCCTTACCAGCCTCGGGGTACTTGGAGATAGACAAGACAAGGCCGGACTCCTTCCGAAAGGTTCCTTTTCACTGTGGTCTGTAGATACGTGCGTTGTTCAAGACTACCTAATCAGGAAATTCTTGGCGTCAAACAAACCTGGTCTAGTTTATTTAATCAAGCTGTGGGATCTCCGGTTCCGTCTTTTCCGAAATTACTCCCAGCATCCTTGTTCTTTTGCCTTGTCTTCCCTAGCAAGCGATTTACTGTGGATGTGCCATCAATATTAGGACATTCAACATTACACATCAGTTTCTTCAGACTTCTAGGCCTAATCAAACGAGATCGTTCGGAATTGATGGAAGATTAAGAATTCATTAGTCATTGTGCAGTCTGTGCCGTCAAGCACCTCCTAATATCTCTTCAACCTTGCGAGAAGCCCCGTAACCTGCCTATTATCTCATAGGAATAGCGGGTTCAGCGCGGAGGTAATCAACGCAGTACTCTATAACATAGCCAATCGAGCAAGTTTCAAAGCCATCAATTGAATTCGTAACTCAGTATACATGTTTATCCTTCTTCAGTAGTGCGGTGCATTCGATCTCAATGTCCGTGTTGAAAGGAAGAGACTTAACGCAGACGCAGCTAAACAGCATTAATTGGTAAATCAGTGACAAATATAAGGTCAACACTTACGTGCGACAGGGTAAATTGGGCGACCTAAAATATTGCAAGTATACTTGATTCATATCATGAAAGTCCCCAAAATCAGTAAGGAAGATGTTCAGTTTTACGATCATCTCTATGCTCGAGCCGGCAGCCTCAAGGATGGCCGAAAGATTCTTGATAATTTGATGCTGTTAACAAACAAGCGGCTTATCAGCTGTTGCCACTTTTTCAAGGATTTCAGTATTGCACAGTTTCAAGGACATACCGTGTGTGCTGTAATATCACCATCGATAAGCTTGCAAGTCTCGTCCATGGCGATGTTGCCAGAACAAAAGACTTGCCCATTTGCCACAACAGCCTGAGGGAAGATCTCGGGCATAGGATTAGGGGCCTTTACACTGAAGATGGTTTGCTTAGACATCCTGAACCTTGTAAGTAGCGCCTGTAGTGGTGTAAGAATGTAAGAATAGAAAAACTGAAGCTTGACCATTTCTAGCCGCCTTTATGCGAAACATTGGCGACGGCTAGAGATACCAAAGACGGAATAGTGAAGCGCTCAGCAGCCCCACATCAATATACTGGATGGCGGAACGAACAGAAAACCTGGGTGGGAGACTTGAGACATGTCTCCTTGTCCTTCTTGGCTTTTCGTCACTCTTGACAAAAGAGAAATAACACTCTAGTGAAACTATATCCAAAGTAACAGAAGGTTATTTTAGGTTTGTTTTCCAGTTTTGCTCCCAAAGATGAGTCACCTGACCGAGATCCGAGCTTCTCGTAGAGCGCTGACTACCTCTGACGGTGGTCCTGCGTGGTGCCTGATGGAACAGGTCAATCAACTCCCACAGTACGATGCAGAAAGGAGGCCAGATGGGATCATTAACCTGTCTGGTGCTAGCAACAAGTTAATGAAGGACTGGATGGATGATTTTATTGAGGAAATTGCACATAAACTTCCTCTAAACAACAGTAAGTCTACACTGAAAGGCTCTTTGTTTGTTTTGTTAATTACTGATCGAGCGCAAGTGTTATCTTACACTTCTATCTCTGGTGGTCCAAGACTTCTGACCACAATGGCTTCGTTCTTCAACTGTAACTTTGCACCCAGTTTGCCCATTATGCCTGAGCACATCTTGGCCGCAAATGGAGTTACGTCTCTGGTTGATCTCATTGCATGGAGCCTGTGCGACCCTGGAGAAGGGATCCTCTACCCGACACCGAACTTCTATATGCTGGACTTTGACATCACGCTCCGCTCTGGTGTTGTTACTGTTCCTGTCTCTTGTTCGGAGATTCCCGATCCATTCGATGGCTCGTACGCTAAGTTGCTGGTTCAATGTTTGGAGGCAAGAATAGATAGTGCTACTGGGCGTGGCATATCCTGCCGCGTAATATTCATCTGCAATCCAGCTAACCCACAAGGCAGATGTTACTCGAAACAGAATTCTCGGCTTTGAGGGATCTCTGTGTGCGGCGAAGGATGCATCTGGTGGCAGATGAAATATATGCAATGTCTCAGTTTGATTCCGCGGTGACGCTGGATAGGTTTACCTCTGTTCTAAGCATCGACAACAATAGCAGAGCATCAAAATACTCAAATGTTCACTGTTTATACGGCTTAAGCAAAGATTTCAACATGGGTGGCCTCCGAATGGCTTTTCTGGTAACTCGAAACGCCAACATCAGGGACGCTATGAGGCGTGTGACGTAACTAACTGCTCAACTCCGGTCGACGAATCATGCTGATCCAACTTCTAGATGGTTCACATGGATCACAAAATTCTCTGAAGCACTGACCGAAACCCTGATGTCGCAGGGTAGCAGGGTGGAAGACTACCTGCGCTTATATCGCCAAAGGCTCACAGAGGCCTATGGGAGGACCAGGACCGCATTGATCAAGAATGAAATACCGTTCGAAGAAGTAAACTCGGGTCTCTTCGTTTCAATCAACCTGAGTTTATGGTTGAAATATTTCAGGGCCCCAGGCCTGCACAGCGGGGAACCAAGCCGTGAGATTCAGCTTTGCAAGTATCTTATCGAAAACGGCGTTTTTCTCAACCCCGGAGAGGTGAGGATATTTCTATTCCCCATCTTGTTGTAACAATACCAACGCTAGTTTAGTTTGCTGGGAGCGACAGACCAGGACAGTTTCGGCTCGTTTTCACGGAAGGGGATACTAACGTTGTGGTATTGGCCATTGAGAAGATACGTCGAGCACTTGATCTGTTAGAAAAAGGCAAGAAGTCTGACATTGATGTCTACCAAACCGACTTGACCCCAGGGGTTACTGAATCATTGATCGAATCGCCATGGAAAAATAACTCTTTGAGAATAAAGGGCGGTAAACCCAAAGTTTTGCGTCGATGGATTCAGTGGTTAGACTGTTTGAAGTAGCAGGAACTGATCGATATTTCCTGGCTAGATTCATCATTTTATTCAATTAGGTCGAAATCAAGTCAACTGCAAATTGGTGATTGATTCGTTACATGTAGAGAGTTACATTGCTCGTTGTTATAATTGTAATTAACCCATCCAGGAACATGTCACGAGTTAGATAACACATTGCTACCATGTCAGGAGTCGATATGCGTTCCAAAACGACTTTGAGAAATTCTCTCAACAGCGAAAGAAGAGCAAAGTCATCCCACGTGTAAAAGCTGGGCCCATCCCAAAAGGCTCCAACAGCCATTGAGTTACGGGAAGACCTTTTTGCAGCTCAAGTCGGCTAGGCCCTCTAGTTGCACAGCGCATATTATTACCCAGATAGGCAATGGTTTTACAAGGACCATATTTTTGACTACTTCTTCTTCGCCAGTTGCGAGCGGCTCAGGCATCGAACTCTAATAAGTCTATGATGGTACTCTTGATAAGGACAAAGGCACTTTCTACCTACCTTCGATATGATCATGTTCTACTGGCTAAGACTGGTGTGCTTGGTTTTTTGTTGTAGGCCTGCACTGGCATCTTCGTATATCAAAATCCAGTCTGCGTTCAGTAATAACACAATCAGGTACAAAACATGGGAGACGGAGAAAGCCTGGCCGTGCGATAGTGGCTCACGGCATCACACTGGCTGGGCGGATATTAAAGATCGCCATCTTTTCTTTTGTACGTCTACCCGTCTGTCCGGCCGGCCGCCACATTAAATGACTAACGGACTTGCAGGGTTCCATGAAGCTCGTCATGGAAAGCAAGATGCCCCACTCCTGATCTGGTTTCAAGGTGGACCAGGAGGGAGCTCGCTCCATGGCTCTTTCGTTGAAAACGGTCCGTGCCTTGTTGAGAATGCAACCTCGGCTTTATTCAACCCCCATTCCTGGACTGAAGAGTTTAACGTCATCTACCTCGACCAGCCGGCCGGCGTTGGCTTCTCTTACGTCGACGATGTAAAAGATGAAGAGTCGTATCATAGAAGATCTGAAACATCGTCCCTGGATGTCGTCACTTTCATCCGTCTCTTCTACGAAGCCTTTCCGCAACTAGCAACGCTCGACTTGCATCTTTCAGGGGAGTCTTATGCTGGTCGATATATTCCGGTCATTGCAGATGCTCTTCTCAGTTACAACGACTTATTGGGCGATGAGTTAGCTACAGCTATCCCTCTCCGCTCTCTCATCATCGGCAACCCGTGGATCGAGCCTGCTGTTCAAATGCCCTCACTCTACGACGTTTCTTGTCATACCTATCGTGGAACTTACCCACCTTTCATGAATTCGACCCTTTGCGAACAGGCGTTGAGGCTCTCAGATAGATGCGAAGCACTCTTACACGCCTGTGCCACTTCAATCGCGAAGGGAGGCGATACCGTCTTGTGCTCAGGTGCTACAACTATCTGTTTTGATAACTACTACGGGGTTTTCATGAATGCAACAAGCGGTATCTATGACCGCCGCCTCACGGGGTGCTCTGACGCTGGAAGCTGCTACGACGATATGCTACAGACCATTGAGTTCCTCGGATCAAGGTCGGTTCTTCATGATCACCTAGAGGTAGATATTCGGAGTGATGGCCGCAAGAGAACATGGGACATGATAAGTGAAGTTATTGAACGACGGTACATCTCGTCCGGTGACTATTTCATACCTACTAGCCCGCATATTCAACGAGTCCTCAACCATGCTCGTGGCAGGAAGCTCACCAATGTATCAGGGCCTCTGGGTGTGCTAATTTACGCCGGTGTTGCTGACGTAGCTTGCAACGCCGATGGCGTCCACACTCTTCTAAAGGATCTTCGCTGGGAAGGCCGAAGGGAATTTCATGGCACACCATGGCAAGAATTGCCTTGGAACCTTTCGGAGGGGGGTAAGTCAGCGGGAAGAATCAAGGGCGTATCGAACCTATGGATGGCCGAGATGAACGATGCTGGGCACATGGTAAGTGGTCCTGGGCAGCCCCGTAGCCCAAATGAGGCTAATTCAATATGCATTTTAGGTTCCGTATGATCAACCGGCATCGATGTCGAGGCTTCTGACTTGGTGGCTTGAACATATCAGCAACAATAAAGCCAAGCACAGCATTGTAAAAGCGGAAAAGCTACCAAATTGGGGAATCCCTGGCAATCGAGTTCAAAAGCTTTTAGGGCACGACTAGGCGGATTATATGATATACAGGACGTAGTGCTTTCACCCGTATATATATATAAAATTTGGTTGTCAGTAATTTGCTTTTCTAGTACCTTCACATGGTCCCTTGCTCCTGAACGATATGCAAGAATGAGGATTACGGGTTTGCAAATTAGCCAACGGACTTGCCGCACTCTTGTGAATGGTCATTTAACTGATGCAGGATAAGTTTTGTCTTTTTGAAAGATAGTTCCCTAAAGGGATAGTCCCCCATGGAATTAAACCACGTATCGCTGAAATAGAAAGAGCTAATAGAGTTAATGACGAAACCTAATGTCCTTTGATGACCGTGGCTAATAAGGAGCGGCAATATGAACTCATCGGAAGATGAACAGGAGTCATACAGAGCTTCGCTACTCCCAATTTTGCTCTGAAATAGGACCAAGGACAACTTGATACCTCCTTTAAAGCTTATAACAGTCAAAAGAATTGACCCAGTTATGTGATGATCAAGTCGACGCAAGACCATTTTGCAGCCAAGAGTCAATCAAGAACAGAGCCTCTTCTGGCTTATCGTGCGGGACCATGTGTCCCGCATCGAAGATTTCGGCGTAAGTCAGACGTTCGAACTGCTTGAATGCCCCAATATCATGTCCTCTCATCATATACCTTTGCAACTCGGTAGCTTGGAAGGCTGCTTGGTGCTCCCACTGAAATCCATTCACCAGATTCCTCTCCCCTGCTGCATTACAGAACCAGTCCTTATCTCCTGCATACACCAGTATCCGGTATCCCTGTGTTGATTAGGTTTTTGCGTGTCAAAACACAGTAGAAGACACAGACTTACGTGCTGTAGTAACTCCTCAGCCCAGGTAGCAGAGGGATATAATGCTTGACCTGTAGACATGAATCTGGTCTCTAATTCGAGATCTACAAGGTCGAATCTAACATTACTAGGAACTCCCAAGATATCCTTGATGTCTGTTGAGTTCAAGAATTCCCTAACCCATTCGTGCTCCACATAACATTCGCTGATGTCGCCTTCACATGTCTTCCGAAAGTCGTATGGATTGCGTTTCTCATCCAAGATGAAAAAAACACTTTTATGACGGCAGTAATCCAAGACGAGATCACACACGTCGCGGCTGCGATCTGATTCCGAACAAACATGCAACAAACGGTCGCACTCGGGTAGATGAGTTTCGATGATGGCACATGTCGTGTCATTAAAGATGGGTTCTTTGCCAAGGCAGCCAGTAGCAAAGAAACCCGGCCATTGGGATTCTTGTGACAATTGAGCATTCCCGAGAGCAATGCCCTGTAGATTGATATACACATCTATCACTGGTGACGTTGAGCGCAAAACCTGCGCTATTGGCGATCGTTGTCGTGTCCAAATTTTGCGTGCAAGGGCCGGACCCCAGGTTCCTCCATACGACTCTGCGGCAATGTAGAAGCTTTGGTTGGCGTATTGGGGGAATTCGGTCATGAAGGCAACCAGGAAGGTATACATATCGTTCATCGCTTCGTCAAGTGTCGCGACCGTATGTTTTGAGTGTGACAACCCAACATTGACGGGTTGGCTGTTTCCAGTGTCAGCGTGACGAGTGTCGAGGAGGAATAAGATTGAAGCAAATAATCCTTACTCGACAAAAAGCACGTTGGTCCGATTATTCCATGCAAAAGGGTTATACTCCGTCTTGTTCCAGCCTCTGATCACGCATGATCCAAGCTCTTGGAACATTCCGAAACCAACTGAGGACGCGCCGGGGCCGCCACTCATCCAGAGCACGAAAGGATCTTCAGCAGGATTTTTACGGCTCTCAGAAAGCCAGTAGAACAGATGCTTGGAATCGTCGGCTAAACCAACATGTCAGAGCCAGAGCAAATATGCCGGCTGGAAAGAGGTATGCAGTTCAAGAAACGTGTCGCTCACCAAAGTCAAAGTACCCAACTCGGCTGGCCCCATTGTCAGCACACACGCTTTCCGGCACAGGGCGAGTCCTGAATGTGCCATGCGCAAATGTGCTACCACATGTAACAAGGACGAGTGTCACGGCAATCTGCATCATAGCTGAAGAAGCAATCATGACGGGACTCGGTAGAAAGTGTGCATGGTTCGCTCCCATCATCAATCTGGCTACACGGGAGTAGATCAGGCTGTCTTGGAATCGTACAAGTAAACAGGAGTTGAATTTCCTAATCAGGAGATTGAAAGCGACACGCCAACATGTAGCAGTAACCTAACCTAGCCTAAAAGAGCGTATTCATAGCGTCCAGTCGCGGAATTCTTGACTGCAACCTTCCGCCCCGACCCCACACTGCTCCAATAATAGTCCCCCAGGATGTCGTTTCACCAATTAAGGGTCTTGAAGGGTATGCCCTAACCGAAAAAAGACGATGGGCGGAAGACAAGAATCTAAGACAAGGCCATCAGGGAGTAAGGAACTGAGTGTGTTCTTCTTGGTCATCCAAAGGCCGGTGCAGCGGCGGCACAGATCGGTGTCAAACTTTCACCCTCAGTAGAAAACATAAACAGATATGCTAAAATGTCACACACTCTTCAGACAATAATAGTTCCACGTTGGAGAGTCCAGTCGAGGCTCAGTCAGGCGGCCCGGGCCTCGGTCAATCGAACTGTAGGGTAGGATGCAGACTTGTATTTCCTCGCTAGTGGATCTCAACATCGTATAACATACGCTCTTCTGGCCCGTGCAATCGATGTTCGGGCAAATTTGCACTGCACTGCCTTGCCAAGACGAGAATATTGGCACTGGTAACGCTTGGCAGGAGTGGAGGAATGAGGCTTGAAGATGAATATAAAATCATTGCTTTTGTCGGCACCTTCCCAACAATCAGTCCATATCATCACAAGGTCTCAACCACAACATAAGTCAGGTCCTCGATATGCCAACTCACACAACGACCTCAACAGCATCAGCCTCCATGGCATGTACTTCTATCCCACCCAACGAGAATGGCCAGGTACCTCTCGGGGCCTGTGGCGCTATCTGGCCCTATCACCCTAGTTTTGAGGCCAACATAGCCATCGCAATTCTTTTTTGTGTGTTGACCACGGTACATGTGATCCAAGCCGTTTGGTTTCGGCAGGTGAGTTCATTTCCGAATCCTTCCAACCCTTCTCCCCCTCTCTCTTTCGTCTAGTTGTTGATCCCCTCACAGAGATTTTGCTGGGTGATCATAATGGCTGGAACTTGGGAAACAGCAGCATTTGTCCTTCGGACGTTGGGAGCTCGCTATGGACAAGTCATTCCATTTTATGTTTTGTCAACGGTGCTATTCATTCTCGCCCCCCTTTGTGAGTGATACCTCTTATATCCCTCAGCATAATCGTGAAAAGTACTGACAGTTATAGGGATCAATGCTTTCATATTCATGCTCGCTTCTCGAATCATACTTCGAAGCTTCCCAACCATGAAAATATGGAAGATCGATGCCCAATCGCTCACCAAATACTTTGTTAGCGCTGATATACTGTGTTTCGTTATCCAAGCTGGCGGCAGCGGCATGATGTCCAGCACTGGCGATTCTGAGTCTATCACAGACAAGAAGAAGCTCGGACAAACTATATATCTGATTGGCTGCGGCATGCAGCTGGTATTCATCGTCCTGTTCAGCCTTATAATGTATCGCTTCTTCATGAACATCCGGAGGGACACGAGAAATGCCGCGGCACTTGGCCCATCCCTAAAAACTATCAAGCTTTTGCTCTTTATAATTTCCATGGCCTTGATTCTTATATTCGTACGGCATCTCACTTTCCAAACTTCCAACACTGATACTAACATCTCGTTAGATCCGCCTGGTATTTCGACTTGTCGAGTTTGGGCCCGGAATCACAGCTGAGAATACATTAATTTCCAACGAAAATTATGCCTTGGCACTGGATGCGTCTCCGATGCTTGTTGCCATTGCTCTGTTCAACATTTTCCATCCTGGACTATTCCTTGGCGAGCGGCAAAATTCACTGTTCAAGGCAGAAGGCTACCTATTGACGCGGATCGAGTCATGAATGCCACATCTTGAAAGTTCCTGGAACACTTTTCGATTTGCAACCATTTGTCAAAGACCCGGCACGCATTTGATAGATTCCATCCACTTACTTTATCGTTCTTTATGTTATTTACCCTCCCTTCCTACTTCGCACTATTTGCCTTTTCACTTCTCTTCATAGCTTTTCACGTCACGCGTTTGCTTATAGTATTGCATTAATTTTGCATTTCATGTTTCTTTCAATTAGATCGATAAAAGTAAACTCACAATTAATACAGCAATGTCTCGAATCAAGCTGCTCATACTTTATAGCAGCGCAGTCATTGACCAAAAGGTAGCTGCAGAATTATGACTGGGTACCAACAAATCAATGATCGTACATGTGTCCCCCAAGGCCGAAATCAGTTGTAAAAAGAAAACCTCAATACACCGTCAATGATCTGCATCAAGTTTGGACAAATTTGATCCCGCGCTTAATCAACTTATCGATGCTTTCGCTCCAGACTGAATTGAAACCCTACCGTGATTGCGTACTCAAAGGCATGCATGGCAAGGACCCCTCAGCAGCTATCTCCAACACATCCAGCCATAGTGCCATAGTAATTTGGTCCCCCGATCTCGGCGATCTGGAAGATTGCTTGGATGATAAAGCCAATAGACTCGCCGGCTATTCCTCCAGCTGCCACAGAGTAGCCATAGGCCTCGAAAGATCTTGTCGAAAATTTCTTCCAAACGATGGTTATGGTTGTGCCTACAGCCATTGTGATAGCTAAATAAGTACCAGGAATCGTCATTGCCAACCCAACTAATGTCATGTCTGGGATATAAGCTGCCAATTTAGGATGTGCGCCTTTTTGACACCATCGCGTGAATATAGTGATAAGAACGCCAATGACGGATAAAATGATAGAAAATATCCAGGATGACTTGGCAATGGGGAATCTTGGTGAAAGAACGCCAACAGTGACGGCCTGCCAGGACGCCACGGCGGGGGTGCTGAAGCTACAGTCAAGGGCTTCAGCATCGAGGATGCAAGGATATGCTTCACAAAAAAGGATGAAGAGAGCAGGGGAAAGTACAACACCTGTTCCAGTCCCAATGGCTTGAGCGTAGTACTGCGTCCGTGCTGGTGTCTTGAGTAAGAAACCCGTCTTTAAATCAGACATCAATGTTGCCGCTTGTTGTGCTGCTCCGCCTGCTACACCTGCTGAAGCGAGGTTTGCCAACATGGACTGGTCCATGGCAACCCCCTGACCCTTCATCATTCCACCAGCCACAAATTGTGAAGCCTTGGCTACGGTGGAGATAGGAGAGACATTAGCTGTGCCATAAACTTGGATGGCTACAAAGGACCAAAAGACAGCTAGGATCATGTTGACAATGTTGACCTCTACTGGGACATTGAATATATACGTGAGCGATGTGAGAGAGACAATCAAAACTGCCAAAAGCAGACCCAGCCACTCCCAGGTTTGTACTTGTTGATTAGCGGGGATTGAATCTTGGTTGTCATCGTTGGTTTCATGCTGTGGTGGTCTGTTGACTGGGAATTGGCGGCCACTCATTCGACCAACCAGGGTTTTCAGGTTGGCATGTGCGTATTGTGCGATGGCCAGGAGGCTCCTCCACTCCATTGCTATGCTCGTCACCGAAGTCGATAGCATGAGGAATACGGCCGGCCATAGTATCCAGTAACGAGGGGATGGGTTCTCTTCGAAATTGGTTGGAATCATGGCGTTGAACGTCATCAGCGCAGGGTACTTTTCACTAACAGGAACACCACTAGCTTGACCCAACCTGACCGTAATAGGTCCGATGATACCCCAAGCGAGGAGGGTTCCCAGGAAGAATGATGCGGTAGCTCGTGGGCTCATGAGCATTCCTACGCCGAGATAGGCCGGAGAAGTCGTGAATGTGAACCAACCCCAGTTCACGGCATAAATGGCGCCGTGACCACCCCATTTGACAATATACCAAAAGAAATTCATCTCATATAGTATGCCAGGGGCGTATTGTGCTCCGACGGGCCAGAGGAAGGAAGCCAGGAATGCCACGGAAGGAATCAGGATGCCCTTATTAGGGTTGTTGCTCCCATCAACGGTGTGTCGAGAGTGCAGCGTGCGGATCATGATGGCGGACGCAGCACCAGTAGGAAAAACTAAACCCAGGGCTCGGCCAAGTGAAACCAGAAACATCCTCCGGAGGAAGACGGAAAAGGACAGGCCAAAGAACCCGGCGACTACAGAGTACGCAAGGAGGCGACCGTAGTCTTTAGAAGGATGATCGCTTAATAGACCAAGCCTGTACATTGCGGGGATGGCCGAGATGTAGAGGAAGCCAAGCCCGACACATCCTGAAGCGACCGCCTGGACGATGTTGTTCTCGTGGGGCCCGAATGGTTCGCGGAGAAGAGGCAACTACTCTTGTGCGTCAGAAGCGAACTACAAATAGAGTGAAATCACTTGGTACCCACCTTGGTCTTTCGCAGAAAATCGAGGATTATGTATCCAAAAACCGTGGCAAACAACACGGACTCGAGGCCGAGACCAGACTTCAATCCTTTACCAAATAGTTAGGACATGAACCACTCAGTGATATAAGACTCCTACATACCTAGGTAGATGTTTCCACAGTTGATCAGCGAGCCGAGCACGCCGCCAACGACAACGGCACGAGGCGTGAGGAGTGTTTGGGATTCATCATATTCGACCACACCCCTCAACGGCTTGAAAAGATCGTCTTCGACTGGAATTGCTTCCACTTGATGCACCGAGTTTTTCTCATGGTCATCGGGAGCTGTGGGAGACGACGACGCACCCTTTTTATGTTGTTCATCTTCCATCGTGTGAGTATAGTAAATGGGGGGATTCTCTTGTGTTGATAATTCAAATTAAAATATGATCCAAGATGAAAAGTTTATAGTTTTCATCTCATTAGACTGATCCAAATAGATTTTGTATATCAAGGACCGTCGACGAGCTTCCGTACATCGGTTGTTGACTTGCTTTAGCCCAATCTTGGTAACTCCCCGCGATGATACGGACGTAATCAAGATTAGAGATGCGGGGGCGGAGCCTTTGACCAGGTCTTATGGTGCGATAAGCAGTAGGAGAAGAGTGAACCAAACTCCCGGCATCCCGTGGTACCGCTCGTCCATGTCCACCAGACGTCGAGAGCTGAGCCCCACGTTTGGTTTTCTCGCGTATTATCATGTCTAGGGCTGCCGGATGAGGCTAAGGTGGGCACTAAGGCCCCTAGAGGTAGCGAATCGCAGTAGATCGTTTCCAATCGCCTGTTTAGGAAGGTCTCAAGCTAATCAACAGGGCCACCAATTCACAACTAGCTTTGCTTTCACGCAAAGGTGAGTTTTGGAGGATTCTTTTCTTCTTTACATATGGTGGTTCTTTGATTATGTAATGGTTTCTAATTTCAAGTCTTTTCTTTAACTTGGTACCTCTTCCTTGTCTAGGGCACAGTTGTAGCAATATGCCAAGTACGGTCTATAAATCTTCGGGCGGTAATATAGCCCAACAGCTCAACTTATCCTAGACATAAGAATAGTTTACAATCAAATCCTGTATGTTTCGCAAAAATAACCCTTGCCATAGTAGTCTCCAAAAGCAACCAATCCATGCGGTTCCAATAGCTGTCCTGGAGGGTTTCCTCCACCAGAGCCGTCAATGACAAGCCGGATAGCTTTGCCTCGGAGGCGCTCCTGGGAAATCAGCCGTATCACCGATTGTAGGTATTTCCATACGGCCTTTTCAGATTGTATGAGGTCTTGGCTAAGAGCTCGAGGTATTGAATAATCAGAAATTATGGCCGAGATGGTTGTACCCTCCGTCAGCAGTACAGTCATGAGTATAAGGGTATGAAGACGAAGCATCGAAAAACAACGGCGTCGGAGATTCATACTGCAGGCAATGCCAAGGGCGGTCTTGCCTAGAATCTCAGTCACTGATGCCTTACGAGAGGGGTCAAACAGAGAGCGAAGATAGTTACACGCCATCCGAGCTACGAGATAGGTCACATAGCTCATTGCTTTGTCCTCATCGGGTAGCCAGTGGGTTATTATTGGATCGAAAGACGGGCCTGTGATGACATCGTTGCAGCTCCTCAGCTTGGGAACCGGTAGATCCCCCTCCGAAAGCATGTAATGCCACTGGTCGAGCTGTCTATCGAAGCGGTCACATTGCTTTAGGATAGCATCGGTAGTCAAATCTTGGGCGTGGAAGTCGCCTTGTTCGGCCTGCTGACGATCACAGTCGCGATTGAGGACAGATCGAATCCAATTCCCAACCCGTTCCGACGAGCTTTCTCCGTTGCTTGGTGGGGCAGATGCTTCCATGGCGTAGCGTGAGTGAAGCTTCCAGATGCTAATCAAAAGGCTTTTGATGGCAAGTTGATGATCGAAAGAACTGCATGCTTCCCATTCGTCTGAAGTCGAAGTAGTTGCCCGAGTCGCTAGACTGAGGAACCTCTTCTCGCACCGGAGCATCCTCCACGCCTTGAATAAGCCCGGTGTCATATAAGCTTCTGATTCCATCTTGGAAGCCATCTCGTCAACGCAGGAAGCAAAGTATCGCACTCCCAGGGGCGAATTAACCTCCATGTCGTGATATGCGAGGAGAACATAGGTATTAGCAATCTGCTCGTTATTGCTTCGCGCAGGTTGCTTCAGACTCTTTTTAAGCTCGGAAAGAGAAGTGTGGTAGTAGAGCAATCCACTCCCGCCACTGTAACTGCGACAAATTGCTTGCCCGTTGGTCGAGGGGTTACTTTGTCGTAGCTCTATGCTCGAAGCTGACAGGGCCAAGACGGCGGCACGAAAATGAGAGCTGTCATTGAACAGCGAAGAAAATTCCAAATCGACAGGTATCCTAGGCACGATATGCTCACGAAAGTATGCCAGGAGTCCTTCTTCGGACGACCGCGACATCTCGAGTGGCCGCGATGATTCTGCTGTGCCTGTAAGGCAGCTTTCAATCATTCGCCCCTCAAAGAGCAACGGCTTAGGCGACGATGTTGGGCCGTCTATCAACGACTTGTTGGTGCTTGAATAGGTTGCGGCCTGTGCTTGTGCTTGACTGGCCACTATCGATGAATCGCTCGGCGGAGTCAGAGAGCTCAAAGGTGCATTTGTGCCTGCCACGCTCTGTGGGCTTCCGTTTGTTGCTGTTGGGAGGCTGAGAGTATTGGACGTGAGACTTATATCAAAGCTCAAGTCTGACAGAGGCGGGAAGGTACAATTATCAGATGTAAGGAAACCCAGCTCAGCGACCTCCTCAATCTGTTGAAATGGTGAGAGAGAGGATGTGTCGTGGCTAAGAAAATCAAAAGGTGTTTTGAAAGCTCGCTGCTGAGGGATATAATCAAGACTGTCCAGCCAGATACTGTCATTATCTTCTCGCCATGTCATCGCTTGATATGGATCGAAATCATCATGAGCCGCGTCAACATCGCTCTGTCTAGTCAATGCAGTGTTGTCGGGGGAAGTCGGGGTCGGAGTCGGAGTCGGAATCGGAATCGGAGTCGAAGTCGAAGTCGGAGTGGGAGTGGGAGTCAATATCTTTTTGCCGTCTGGGTCAGTCCCTCCCCGTGTTTTTTTCTCGTCGGCGAGTCGTAGTTCAGCCCACCTAGCGGCTTCGAATCTTCGTGATGATTCAGCTGCTTTTTCTGAAACATCTTTAAAGACGATCGGCTTGTTATAGCCGCTGCATTTAATCCTTCGATGGACGCAGGCGAGACATTCCGGTCGAGTTTCATCGCACTGATACTCGGTTCAAAAGTTAGCAGGCTGTTGGGAGAAAATAGACCAATCCACGCATGAGACTAAACCATATAAATTCACTGCGTCTACTGAAAATGCTCCTATAGATAACTGGAGAGAATTTCTCGACCTTTTTTCGTCTATTTCTGCAGTTTAGACATCCGCTGCGACGTCGAACGGCGTTGCCGGTAGAACCAAAAGGAAGCATTAAGATGCGTAAAAGAATCTGTTTTTGAACAAGTATCGTGGCAAGTCTTAAGCATGCCTTTTTTTGTGTCTGTCGCGACGCGTTTTTTTGGACAAAAGGTTGTTTGTTTGGGTAATGCTCTATCCCCGCCGCGAAAGATCTCGCCTGATTACCTAAGTAACTTAAGCAGCGCAATTTTCTACCCGATTAGGAAGTCCGCCTCCCGCGACTCCACAGACACCTCGGCATTGAGGCTGATGAAAGTTCTCGCCCTAGAGCCGCGTTGAAAGATATATTGTAGTTCGACTGACTCCTATTCTATCTTAGCAAATATGATTCATGGTTCATTTTCAAAAATCTTGTCTATTATCACTTTGGGTCATGCGGCTTGCTGGGATATTTGTGGCGGCTTCTGCTACCTTGGCCCTGCCGGGCTTCCTTGCTACTCCTCGCAGCCGTTTAGCGCAAGAGCTGTTATCTTCAGACAAACCTCTTGTTGACGAGACTAGGCAAAATACACGGGTAATACGCCAAAATACCAGCCTCTGTGACGCTGGGTCGGCTCAGTGGACGGGAAATGTGCCTCTAGGCGATAACAGAAGTATGTTCTTCTGGTATTTTGAGAGTCGGGAGAACGCAGAGTCCTCCCCTCTAATAATCTGGCTCAACGGGTATGGTTACTTGGGCCACTTGACTTGTTTAGCACCGACTTATAGTGGCTGACTCGTTATCCTGTTTAGTGGACCTGGAGCGTCCTCGATGCTGGGCGCATTGGTCGAGATTGGCCCATGTTCAGTGTCTGCGGATGGTGCCCGTACAACCAGGAACACCAATAGCTGGACGAACTTTGCAAACATATTGTTTATTGAGTATGTATAGCCATCCCTTTGAACTTTCTTCAATCTCGACGCTGAGCCGTGCTTTGCAGTCAACCTGTCGGAGTTGGCTTCTCTCGAACTGAGGATCCAAGCCTCTGGGCTTCCAACTTGGCCGAAGCGGGTGTTGACTTTGACAAGTTTTTAAGTCACTTCCAAGATCTATTTCCAAGTGTAAGGAGAAATAACAAGCATCTAGCAGGTGAATCGTTTGGTGGAAAATACGTCCCTATATTTGCTTCGATGATGCGACAGTACTTCGACTCCGTCATACTTGTTGATCCACTCATAGATTTCAGCAACTCTGCACTGGGCCTTTATGATCACTTTTGTCCGTCTGAACCAAGTCACTCTTCAACCTTTTCACGTTACTTCAATGCGACAACGTGTGAGGAAATGGAGGAACCCATGTTGAGGTGCTGGAAGGCGGGTCAGGCCTGCCGCTCTACATACAACACTTTACACTGTTCGGGGGCGATGGCAGAATGCGGTAAAGTCTTGGAGTTCCTAGATCGCGAGGTGATTCCCGGGGGGCGACATCCTTACGATGATAGGTTGACTTGTGATAAACCGCCCCTTTGCGGAGGACTCGGTATGCTTTAATACTATCTCGCCCATCATCTTACCTGCTGCCATTTTGCTAACCATGGACCAGGAATGGAGCGAGTTGGGACATATCTGAACTTACCCAAGGTGCAGGAGGTATTGGGATTCCAAAACTTTTCTTATTCGACTCTAAACAAGGACTTAAATTCGAAATGGTCTGGACAGTCTGACGTTGCCGTGCCCTCAACTCGAGAAATCGCAGCTTTGCTCGACTCGAAAAGAACTTCAGTCTTGTTTGTAAATGGTCAGAACGACGTCGTCACGTATGTTGCAACACCATGTTTTTTCCGAGTCTCTCTTGATTAAATGAACTAACTTGTTTACCAGTAATACTGAGGGACTTCTGCGTAGCTTAGATAACCTCGAGTGGAGTCACCAAGCAGGTTTTCGATCACAGAGATTTCGTCCATACTATTATCGAAACAATGATAGAGACATGGTTCAGGGTGGCGAGTACAAGGCTAAAGGAAATATGACATTGGTCACTGTACACAACTCAGGGCACATGAGTCCACGAGATCAGCCTGAAACCGTTGCGCACGTTGTCAAGAACTGGCTACTCAGACAGGATCTAGAAGTACAATTAGAAGGGCATAATCACAGGTCCTAGGGCAAGACTTCACATAAATTTTTTGCGTTTGATGGCTTTCTCTATGTGGAAGGCAGTATAGTTAGTCAGAGATAAATAATCTAGATGTTCCCGAATTGCGTGCTTACCGTTTGAGTGTAAGAGTTCACAAGTGCTATGCTATGTAAATAAGTAGACCTCTAAAGCGGTGATAATAAAGGGATGAGGAGAATCGAAATGCGCTTTCCTGTTGATATAGAAATTGAGGCATGCTATTTTCCTTTGCTGGCCTTTCTAAGCAAGCTCAGCGGCTGATTGAAGTATTTACATAGCCTGTTTTACTTTATGAAAAATTAGGCTAATATAAATTATGAAATAGTGACAAAACTTTCGGTGCTTTTCTATATAAAGCTTTTATCATTTCGCTTATGCGTTAAGGGGATAAAATATCCTCTTGGAAGGCTACACTTGTCACAGGAATGGGTATAGGTCTTTTGTCTTGCAGCACATTTTTTGGTGACCAGGCCCGTGCAGCTGAAGCAACGCCCTTCGTCACCGACGCCCCAATACCATGTCTGCATCCAAGAACAGTATGTTTGGAGACTGATTACTGACCGAGGATGTAATTTTTGGCCGAATGTGAGGACACTCTCCCCTGCTATTGTAACCAATACCTAATCTGGTTACAGTGTGCGCCGAGTGCTGAGGACTGTATAAGCGGAAGAGTCTCTTATACTTTCTTGTTTAGGTAAGTTCCAGCCTGGCTTCTGTACTTCCCTCACACCATCCAAGGATGACCATTACAGTGAGGCGATGTCAGAGACCAGAGTTTGATTGCCTTCTGATAAACTCGCAGTCGCTCCGGTCAAAGCGGTGCTCTTTGACCATTGCATCGCGCTTTTTTATGCCACTATATTCTCTACAAAATGGATTCCTCCTTGAGTAACGCACCCTTATGGGCATGGGGCCTACAAGCCCCCCCAACTGATTATGCAACGGGTTCTCAGACTGCCCAAAGTACTCCGAACGACCTGAATACTATTCTTCGACCAGCTTATAGCCAGTACGTGCCTGTGTGGGGTCTTTCATGCGAATTCAGTTACAAGAGAAGCCTTAGATATACTGACTCGAGGAAATGCAGAATTTTCCAATTTGGTATTGGCTTGGGCCTAGTTAGCGCAGAGATTCTGAAATCTTGTGTTCATCGACGATCTCGGTCGTTACAGCGACCATACTGGGATTTCATATCTGGATCATCTTTGGTATTGCAATCTTCATTTAGTCCAAGTTTCAGAGAAGCTCGTTCTAATCTAGTCCGATATAGGTGCTTCAATTATGTATCTTCTTCTTGTCGGCCACTCACCTCTCTATGGCCATCAGGGGTAGTGATATTACTAGTGCAATCGACATGTATCCCCTTGCCGTCTACACTATGACATTTGTTGTTGCACTTACGAATTCGGTACTTATCAGCCTTGGGCGCGAGTCTAATTGCAGGGCTGTATATCACTTCGTCAGCATTTTATCTTGGTCGCAACTCTCGTTAGCACCATCCGAGTTTTACCTGCCATGGGCTGGAGTGTATCAGTTCGCTTATGGCCTAGCATTTCTGTTAGACATCTTTTTCACGCCCTTGACGTCCAGGCCCCGGTCGGGGGTACGAGCTTCGTCCCTCTTCGAAAATCTGTCATACGCATGGATAAATCCGATCTTGACAAGCCGAAAGCCACTCACTATCCAAGATCTTCCTGTCATTGATTTACCTCCGAATTTCGGTCAGTATCAATCCGACCTCTTGCTTGCATGCAGGCATGACAAAGCGTTCAGACATATGTTCTGGAAGTTCTTGTTTCTACATCATCGAGCAGACCTCATCAAAGCCTGCCTCTTGCGTCTGGCGGATGACGGCTCTAAGCTCGCCCTCCCATGGTTCTTGAATGGCATTTTAACTAGACCATCAATGCAACTTGCATCGTTCCTTTTCTGCTCTCGAGTGATAGGGGTTCTCTGCGGTAACTACAGCCTCTTCTATGTTCGGTGGGCCGGCGTTCAGTATAAAGCCGCGCTTTGCGCTGCTATTCACTCGAAAGCTCTGCGGACGCGGTATATGCCATCAAGGAACGCTGATATATCTACGCTCGGTGAAGTTGACACCGAAAGGCTCTTTCAAAGCCTTCAGATCCTCCTAGACGTCTGGTCATATCCATTGCAGGCTATTCTGTGCCTACTAGGACTTGCTTACTTGCTCCCCTGGCAACCTGCCCTGGCCGTCATGCTAGCATCTGTGAGGCTTCCATCTTTCCTAGGCTGTTTTGTATAATACCTCGACTTACCCTCAAATAGGCTGTTGCGAGCAGTCTTGCTAGTTCGGCGAGCAAACGACTCAAGTTCTGGACGCAGAAGAACATGATCGCCAAGGACAAACGTACCAGGTTAACAGCCGAGATATTCCGTTCCATCGAATCTGTGAAGTTTCATGGCTGGGAATCTGCATTTGCCAGTAAACTGGATGAAAAAAGACGTCTAGATGTACAAGCTGCGGAGAAACTGGCACTGGCCTATGCGATGCTGGTTTGCCTTGTGCAAGCTATTCCCTGTGTGTTGACACTGGCTGCCTTCGGTATTTCCTTCTTGATGGGTCATCATGTGGAGAGATCCGTGGTATTCTCTTGCATCCTTCTTTTCGCCCTGCTTAGTGGTAACCTCAACGCCGCGTCCACGCTCGCTTTCAATTACCAAACGGCAAAGACTTGCGTTACACGCATCCGAGACTACCTGACTGCAGAAGAAAGTGCCCCAACCTCCACTTTAGACAAAAAGCCAACTTTCACACGATCTGGCCATAATCTATCTGTGGGTAATATTCACATAGGATGGCCTGGGTTGAGTCCACTCCTCGTTGATGCGCGGCTCTCATTACACCCATCAACTCTTTCCGTGCTTGTCGGGCCTACAGGATCGGGCAAGTCTAGTTTGCTTCTTCTCCTGGTGCGGCATCTTTCCTCCCCAGACAATAATTATGGATACGGACCTGGCAGAATTTCCTTTGTTTCTCAGGATCCGTTCATGATGCTGGGAACCATTAGAGATAACATTCTATTTGGTAAAAGACACGAAGCTCAATTCTATGCCAGGGTTATCGATGCTTGTGCTCTGGCATCAGATCTGTCTGTTCTACCAAATGGAGATCTGACAATGATGAATGGCTCAGCGACTATCTCAGGTGGTCAGAAAGCCCGTATTTGCTTGGCGAGGGCAGTGTACGCTCGCTCCGATATTTGTATTCTGGATGACCCTTTGGCTCCGATCGATGCCAAACTTTGTAACATCATTATGCGCCGGTTGTTTGGCCAGGAAGGCTTACTGAAACACTCAATGACAATTATGTCGTCAAATTCTAGTTCCATAATGAAAGAAGCTGACTACGTTCTGAAGATTGGCGGCGGTCTTATGTCAAGCATCAAAATGGAGCAACCGATTGCTGGGCCACTTTCTCGAGTGGGACATGTGGAGGAGTTAGAGGTTTGCGAAACCCAAAAGGTTTCAGAACCATCATTCAAGGTTTGTAAAAAACGCATCGATGATTTAGAAGAAGTATTAATCTAGAAATTCTTAGGAACCTCGCCTGACTACCCAAGAGGTGGAAGCTGATCTCCAGGCCTCGACGGCAGATCAAGATGTTGATCAGAGCGACACGATGTTACCCAAATCCCAACGTTCCATAAGAGAATATGCTTCTTATTCAACAAGTGGCGGATGGGCTGTAGTCGTTGTAACGCTTGTTCTAGGAAGGGCTGTGTCCGTCCTTGCCACATACGCCCTTAAAGCCATGGCAGATAACGGAAACATTTCAGAAATGCCTGGATTCCTTCTATTTTATGCAAGCTTGTCCACTGGTCAAGTATCACTATACATGGTTTTCATCCTTCTTGCATACAAGCTTTGCATTATTCCTACGGCCAAAGGTCTTCACAAGGCCCTGGTTGATTCTACTCTATCACATGAAATGGACTACTTTGAGAGAGTCCCGCTTGGAGATATTCTCAACTATTTCACAAATGACTTGGCTCGTGTCGATCTTTCATTAAGCGGCTCGATCTTGACACTTCTTGCCCAATATGGCAATATTGCTCTCGTCGGCTTACTGCTCATAGTGTCCACGCCAATGAGTATCGGCTTCATCATCCCCGCCATTGTCATCTTCGTGGTCTTACAGCGAACCTACCTCACGAAACTACGAGAACTAAGGAATTGTGATGCGTCAAGCCGGGCCACTATTTTGGGCTTTCTCCAGGATTCGGAACATGGACAGGAGCTGTTTTCTGTGTTTGGAGTAGTGGACGATCGGATCGAATCACACAAGTTTCTCCTTGAGGCCAACTTGCGCGCTCAACATCCTCTGTCCTCGATCAACTCTTGGCTAGCAGTTAGGTTGGAGCTTTTGTGTGTTACAATGCAGGTTCTTGTCGTCGCTGCACTGCTCAAGGCGGATCTTGAGCTTGGCACTGTGGGACTTGTCATGACCTACGTATTCCAGATCACTAATTTCCTCAATGTTATCACTCGAACTACAGCTCTCTTCGAAGCCGACTTCGTTTCCTTTACTAGGTTACAGAGCAAGGTTGATATTGGCCGGAGCGAAAAGCTGTACCGAGACTCCGGCCCCCAAAGGTCGCACGCACGCCAAGGCTTTGCCGATCCTGCTGAACACCCACTGCTCAGTTTTGTGGATGGGTTGGGTCTCGGAACGGCGCCCTCCTGGCCATCTTCAGGAATGGTCGAGTTCTCCAACTTCAGCGCCCAGTATCGTCCTGGTTTACCGCTTCGTCTCAATTCCATCAACTTGACCATTGCGCCCGGAGAGAAGGTTGCAGTCGTCGGCCGCACAGGCGCTGGAAAGTCTTCTTTGGTCCTCGCGCTTCTAGGTGTTCTCAAGGGAACAAGTGGAAACATCTTCGTTGATGGGCGCAACATCGCACACATGGACCCAATTGCCCTCCGTCGCAGTTTTGCCCTGATACCACAGAACCCGGTGATATTTTCGGGTTCCGTTCGCGAAAACTTAGATCCTCTCAACCTTCATTCAGACAAGGAGCTTCTTCACTCATTACATGAGAGTGTTGCCGATCAAATGCTTTTAAGCCTTTTGGGGAAGGCCGGAAATAAAGACACGGACTCGCTACTCGATATCGAAGTGGACGCCAGGTATGTTTAAGCTAATATCAGTCCAGGCGAATTTTGGCGTGCTTAGCGTTTTTAGATCAAGTTTATCTGCAGGTCAGATACAGCTTCTGTCACTTGCACGTGCAATCCTACACAAATCAAGACTCCTTATCTTAGACGAAGGTAGGTGGCAACGCTCTCTAAAACAGTTAGTCAGGCTAAGACTAAGTATCTATACACCATGTAGCAACTTCTAGTCTCCCACCAGAGTCCGAGTTACAGTTCCAGCAAATGATCTGGACAAAGTTCAGCAACACTACTGTTATGTCAATCATGCATCGACTGGAATCAACGGTGAGTTTATCAGTAGGTACATGCTCTCTGCTTTATCGTCACTGACCTCTGTGCTTTCGGAATTATTAGCTCCACTACGATAAGATTCTGGTCTTGGAAAAGGGAGCTGTGATAGCATATGGCTCGCCTCGGGAACTAGTGACAATGAAAGACAAACCGTATTGTAGTATGTTAGAAGAAGCAGGTTTAAAGGATCAGGCGCTTGTCAAGTTTGGAATCTTGCCTTAGTTATCCTCAATACACTTATTTTGGGACATTTCATAAAACTACACAGCCTGAAGCTATCTTCAAGTTCAGGCTGTCTTATATTCAACTTTAACTTTAAATATTGATTCCTCCTATCTACTTTAATCTAATAGCCATAGACGTTAATTATATTTAATTGAATTCTAGTTACTGTATGCTATTTCTAGTGTACCACAACGTTAGTTATTGATCTTAGAAAGGTTAATTTATTACTAATACTACATAGAGATTTGAATTGACGGCAATTGTATGCTGACTTGTTACTCTATTCTGATGTGTCGGTACAGGCTTTGAGCTCTTAGAATATTGAGAGGGCCAGTATAATACTAAAGGGCTAGACTGGCTAGTATTAGTGTTTGTACCTTTGAGATTTCTTATTTTCCCCTTACTTAGTCTAAAGTCTTGCTTTAGATATGAATTCATTTTATTTTTATTCTTTTATTTCCTTTAACATCAGTAATAATTATTATTTGGAAATAAATAACTAACTAACTAGCTTAAAATTAGTCTTTATCTTAGGGGTTTATAAAAATAGACTATTACTTATTTGTTAGAAAAGTCCTTTTCCGTTTTATTTCTTTCTTACCTATATTAATCTTAACGTTACTAACCTTATATACCTATACCCTTATTGTTGATGTTATTGAGAGATTTGGAAAGCCTGGGCTTGATAAGGTTAAAGGCTAAATCGAAAAACAAAATGAATCTTTCCCTATAAGGTACTTTTTAAACTATTAGGGGGTTTCCTTTTTATTGACTAAGTGTTAAGCTATAGCGGCCAAAATATTACTTGACGAAGTATATCTTAATGTTTTAGTTAAAATTAAAGTCTTCTATTTAATCCCTAATATCAGTAAACTAACATTTCCGCTTGGTTTCTTCTTCCTATAGTAGTAACAGACACGGTGAAATTAAGTATAAAACAAGCTCTAGTTCAATACAATATACTAATAGATTTCCAGTTATAGCATACTTATATATCGTAGATGTACCTTGCCCTAAAACTCTCTCCTCCCTCCTCAAACTAAACTACCACCTCGGGGTTTTCCAAAGCTTCATCATATAACTCTGCCGGAGTCCGAAATTTCATATTCTTAAAATACTTCTCTCGGTGTCGTTCTACCTTTCCATCAGGAAATGCGAGTGCTTCGCTGTGGCCCATCACCTCGTACATAGATGCAGCAACCTTGTCCTTGCTCTCTTTAGCCATAAATTGTTTAATGCTTTGGGCCAGAGACTTCTTCTGCAGTGTATACTCAGGCTCTCGAGACTTGATGAAATCATATAGCTCTCGCCACGTCATGCGTTGTCCAGAAACGCAAGTGAACTCCTCCCATGTGCTGCGGTCGTGTTTCAACAAGACGCCGACAGCATGGGTCGTATCACGAGCAGACGTGAAGTCGACCTTTTGACTGCCATTTCCGTACAGGGTGTAAACTTTGGTTTCGTAGTTTTGAACCCATCGCTCGCCAAAATCGGCCAAGTAACGTGATTGTGTAGGGAGAATGTAATCCACCATCCACCCTTGGCAAAAGAAGGTCCAGCTGACTTCCTTCTGGGCCCTAAGGGCATCAAGGATGGGTAAAAGGTCCTCGCCTGCAAATAGTGGCTGATCGTTCACCTCCTCATAGTTGCCTGCCCAAGACGAAGGCAGGAAACGCTTGCATCTTGCAGACTGCTTGCATGCATCGAGAATCGCCAGATGAATAGATGCAAACTCCGGAGCGTGAATGGTGATTGCGGAAACAACAGCATCGCAGTCGGTGAGATGTTGTTTTAAATCAGAAACAGAGTAATCAGTTACTCGCTGTTCCACAGCTTTGATGTGTGGCTTCTGACTGCGTGTTAAAACAACAACCTCGTGTCCCTCCTTAGGAAGTTCTTCCAAGAGATATTTGGAAACATCTCCAAGCCCTGCGATTGCGACCTTCATAGTGAAGTGGAGATATCAAGCTTTTCCGAAGTATAGAAACCGGAAGTAAGAAGTTCAGAAAATGTGTGTAAAGTTTATAGTGTTTAAAGTAGGTAGGCGGTAGTGTGTCTGTTTCTAATGTAGACAATCGACATGGCGGAGAAAGGTTTAAGTAACCTTCATTTGAGGAATTTCGGGCATGACAATGAATCGTATCAGGCCATGCTTAGAAATCAAAGTCGGTAAAGCTCGCAGTTCGGCAATGTTGCTGGTCCGGTTGTTCTCTAGATTATTCTGAGGATCGGGGCGCCTTCGATCTCAGGCTTCCTACGAAACGAAACCTTAACATAAAAGAAGTGGAATTAATGAACAACTTATAACCGATCTGGCTTAGCCTAAGAATTTACTACCCGCTTTTGTCTTTCTTTTCCCGACCGGAACCCTCGCGTTCCGAATATTATTATTTTTCTAGGGTTAGTTATTCTTAGTTAGGAAATACGTAAAGTTTTCAGACCTACTCTTCCGGATTACTCCCCAAGTGTAGCCCATACACACCTGTTCTGCTCAGTGGAAGTCTTCGGACTTCATCGGAACTTTCTACTTGCCCGAAATCTCAGACCACGGCCTAGAAGGTAATCATTTAGTCCGTTCAGACTGTCTGGTAGAAATCTTCGGACTTGATTGGTCCGGACCTCCTTACTTGTCTGTTGCATATGAATACGCTCTTGAACCGTGCAGGATACTTGTTCGGACTTGGTCGGACTTTCTTACTTGTCTGTTATGTATAAGTTCGCTACACCTGAGAGGGCAATCATTCGGACTTAGTTGGGCTTTTCCATAATCTTATATGAATTTTCTCGATATAGTTTTCTACTTTCAACTGTATAATTTACAAGTAATGTCTATTATCTTTTTTCTCTTTCTTAAATCTTAGTAGCTATTCTACAGAATGTAAATAAGTCTTTTCTAGTTACTTTAATAACCAGTGCAATTCCTCTAGTAGCAATTAATGCCTAGCTTTATCCCTTAACGTATTAAACTATACACAACTTTTAAAATTTATATTGTGTTTTATTTAATAGAAGTATTAGTTTAGGTTATATATATACCTTCGATTTTAAAATTTGTACTGAGTTATTATTTCCTTTATGATTTTTTCTTAGAAACACAGCCTTATATAGATAGAGTGTAATCTTTCTTTTGTATTCTATAGTAATATTAAGGACTTAAACTACTAGCTATATGTAAGAGATAGGTTGGAATAGGGTTAAAATATCAGGAGGTTAGATAGTAGAAAAAGAACTGTTCTGTATTATTTTATGTGCGGCAGGAAGCTTACCTCGCCTTGGGACATGGCACGTAAACCATGTCTAAGGCTGGGTAAGCCTATTCACCTTTCACTTAATTACCACAGGAATATAGTATTCTCACAATGACTATAAGTAAACACAAGAGTCAAGATTTTAGTACCAGTCCACAATGCGAATAATCAAGCTTTCTTATCATAATATACTAAGATCTGTATTTATGGCTTATCTAATCTGGATGCTACCCAGTTCGAGCTAATAAACAATTCCCCATCACTATTTCCCTAAACGTTATAAATCTAGGGGTTTATCTATTCCAGTCTAGGTTTCTATGTTACGCCACCTTAGATTTCCGGGTGTTGGCTTAAAAAGTCCTCAAGCGTGGTTCCCTGGATTTTGAATTGATCGTTGTCCAACTTGTCGAAGTTCAGGGCCCCGTTACTTGCGTAGAGCTGGTAGAAAAGGCCTGTGTAAAGGTGGTACTTCCTTTTGTCCCCCTTCTTCCTCGCATTTAATGCCTTGGTCTCAAGTTCGTCGATGGAGCCATGAGTATTCAGCGTCACTGTGACACCTCGCTCGCGTTCGTAAATTTGGGCGATCTGTCTGAGTGAATGCGCGCTGGAGCATACATTCCAGGAACCGCCCTGGGCAGCATCCTTGCGTAGGACGATTTCCGCCGTAAACTCCGCAGCATCCTTCTCAGTGGTCCAGAACCAAGTCGTGTGACCGGATCCCCAAATGTTAACAGTCTTGGTGTCTGAATCCCATACAAGGGGCATGTCAGGACCAACATGGCCATGGCCAGACATAGAGAACAACGTTTCGGCGAATATACCAATATACACATATGTAGGTTTGATAGGCGATGTCATTTCGGCGTGGTGTCTAAAAGACACGAAGGCGTCGTAAGCCTCGTGCTTGCCCAGAGGTAGCTTGCTCCAGTCGCCGTTCCAGCTTGCGGCGACATAGGTGTTGACTCCAGCTCTTTCAGCGGCCCTGAGGAGGAGTAACTGACCATCAAGCTGCAATCGTGGATCCATACCGTATGCGCAAACAATTGCGTCGACGCCTTTACAGGCACGATCCAATGCCGAAATGTCGTAATACCCAGTGCAGGTTTCAAACCGCTCGAGAGACGCTCGGATCGTAGGAGTCAACTTCTGTGGGCTCCTTCCAAGACCACGAACAGTGTGTCCACGGACACAGAGACTCTCAGCAAGCTTTTGGCCGATGTTGCCACTGACGCCAGCAATTAGGATGAGCATTGTAATGTTTGAAGAAAACGTCGCTAAATCCTACGTTAGCATAGAGTTGTGGCAAAATTTAAAGAATTAAGAAGTTGAATCATATACCTTTTGGAATGAGGGAACAAGAGTAATGTTAATCGTTTGAATATGACTTGGAAAAACTGGAATGCCTCGACCTTTAAGGCTTTATTTATGGTAGCACTATGCTCCGAAATTGATGTCGGCAAATCTCGGTGACCGCGAATTGTCCGTAGTAATGACTGTGGATATACCGAATCCCACTCGCGAGTAACAAAGACTATGTCGGTCAAGTCGTATGGTGCGTTAGTTTAATATGCCATACACCATCACGAGCTACAAAAAGGGGAAGTGGATGTAGATCCTTTGGTAGTGGTATCCATAGTTACCTGGTCATATCAGAGCTTGTCCCTGTAAGTTGTGGATGCTGTGGTTTCTAGCCCATTAGCCAAATCTGTTCGAAATAGAGCAGACTCCCCTCTGTTTTCTCAGGTCTAGATACCGCCACTAGTCTTGTCATTCCCTTCACCTGTTCTGAGAGTGCAATAGAATTTCTCAGCAACTGTACCGGGTTGACTCATTTGAGGGCCTTGCACAGAGTATGTCACCATGAGGCGCTAGTAGTGCATTAATAACCTACATGGTGCGAGAAATCACGACTATAAAACTGCAAGTCAAGCCCTTCCTCTACCCTTCATATTTTCACAGACCAGAAAGAAATATAGAAGAAGAGAAAAGGCGTGGAAAACTTCCCCCTCAGCGAGAAAATGATTTTTCTTGTCCTCTTGGCCCTCGGCATTTGGTTCCCTCTGGGTACCAGTCACCCCCATCAGTCAGAGTATTCTTTACGCCCGGTAGTATCCCTTAACCAAGGCCTAGTGGTGGGACAGAGGTACAGGATTCCATCCTCTCCTAATCAGATGGTCAATCAATATCTCGGGGTTCCCTTTGCCAGATCACCACCTCGGCGTTTTGAACCCGCGGAAGACCCCATTCCACTCAACACCTCCTGGGATGCGAGCTACCTACGATCTTCTTGTATTCAATATTTTGCAAGTACGAAAGCCTCTCAGTATCCCACCCCTTTGGAAACCCCCCTGACCTTCCTACAGACAATGATTTCAAAAGGATTTTTAACACCCCACCACTTCCAGAGAGCGAAGATTGCCTATACCTAAACATCTTCACTCCTTCAACTATTCCTACGAACGGCCTGCCAGTTCTCTTCTGGATTCATGGCGGCAGCTTCACGCTGGGGTCGGCCAGGATCACAGACTATGATGGCTCGTCATTTGCAGCAAACCAAGATGTTGTCGTAGTCACCATCAATTACAGGACTAATGGTATTGTTTTCATCCGCGCTGCAAACCATTCATTGGACTAACAGAATCTGGCAGTCTTTGGCTTCCCTGCAGATTCCTCTATCCCCCTCGAGCGACGAAATGTTGGGCTTCTCGATCAACGAAAAGCACTGTCCTGGGTTAACAGAAATATTCGAGCATTTGGAGGTGATCCGGACAAAGTCACCATATTTGGAGAGTCTGCTGGTGGTTGGTCGGTCAAACAATTGGTCATCAACCCGCCATCTCCTGTGCAATTCCGTGCCGCTATTCTGCAAAGCCAAGCCTTTGGGCCTGTGGTCGATAATGAAGCGTCATGGAACATTCTAGCCGGCGAACTGGGATGCGACAAAACAGATAATACGTCCTCGCGCCTCAGTTGCGTCTCTCGAGCGTCGACTGAATCTATTCGGAATGTACTGGAACGCCATGGCCTGGGGTTTACACCGGTCTTCGACAACGTAACAAATGGACCAACTTTCCAGGAGATAGCTGGACGGAAAGACTTAGCGAGGTTCCCTATACTGATTGGAACGAACGCTGACGAGGGCACCGTGTTGGTTTCAGTCATGCCGTCCCCAGAAACCATGCTTGACGGGATATTTGGGAACCACACTGATGCTAAACGGTCTGCGCGCTTAGCATACCCAGTGAACATCACTGATTCAGAGTTAAAATCCTTGATCACCACGGATTATACCTACACCTGCACTACTGCTACCATTGCACATACGGCGGCCAAAAATGGGCTGAAAGTTTGGCGCTATTACTTCGATGCTAGCTTTTCGGACAACCAACCCTTCCCGGGAGCAGGAGCCTGGCATACTTCTGAGATACCTATTGTGTTCGGTACTTACACGCAGAATAACGCGAGCTATCCTGCCAAGCTTCAGCTTAGCAAGAGTATGCAGCGAGCCTGGGCTGATTTCGCAAAGAATCCTGAGAAGGGTCCTGGGTGGCGACCAGTGCGTGTACCGGGCGAGCAAGTAAGGCACTTTAGCACAGATGAGGCTACAAACAAACATAACACTTACATTTATAACACTGACGATATCTGTAAATATTACAACACAGCTCTTGCTAAGAATAGTTTTTAGATTAACTGGAAGATAAAAGTCTATGGATATGTAAAGAACCCCTTAATCTTATACATGCACTATGTAAGGTAGCTAGAGGTGTACAAGCTATGTTAAGGACAATCTAGCAAGAGCTCTCCATCGATTATCAAGTCTATTTCTTCAAAGCCTATCCAATGACTGTCATTGACGTCATCTAGTTGAGACACAAAGACAGCCCACTGCAATCATTCATTGTGCACATGGTGCCTCAACAAAGAGGTATCCTTTTCCAAAAGGCAAAAACAAAGACAACTAGCAATCTATTATCCACATCCCCAACCTTGAGACCGTTAGTGGGGATATGGCCCTGGATATCATACTCTTCGCAGACGCTGTACCGAATGTTTATTATCATCTGGCTTGAAATATTCACGAGCGAACTTACCTCAAACAGTTGTCGATTGTGGATGGAGTACAGCCAAAGTCCTCGTGCAGCTTGAGCGCGATTACTCCGGCCTTGATCTGATCTTCGAGGCCAGCCTTCTCAGAATCGCTTCCCTTTACGACGAGGCCAAAGTTGAGAGGAAGTTGATCGCGTGCTTGCATCATCCGGCGGATGTACTTTTTGATCGCCGTGCCATTCACCGCTGTGGAGTAGGTGCTGAACCTGTTAGCACATGACGCAGAAGAACCTTTTGGGAGCAGACTTGCCTTGGGCCAGTGCCTCCTCCAAAAAGCGTCGTGATACCGGATGAAATAGCCTAATGTGCCTGCTAGGGACAGATGTTGTGGATATGTGTGTCAATACTACCAGCAGTCACGATCTTCCCTCCTGCATCAATGATAACTGTATTTGAACCAATCACCATGCCATCAGACACCCCATCCGACTATGTATAATTTGGTTTTATGGCTATGACGTATTGTAGCTGCCACTATGGATTTACAATCATTTATATCATTTCGCCGAATCCAGTTCTATCTTACTACTTACTTTTTTATTAACATATTAGACTGTGGAGATTGTAGCAGTGAACTTTCGCCGAAATATTTAACTAACGTCAGCAACCTTAGTCCCACTTCAGCGTCAGTGGGTAATCAAGCAATGATGAGAAATATAAGTAAACCCCCTATTAGAGTCCAGTCTACCTAGGACCCCGGATGAGTTTTAATTTTAAATTAATTCTTTACTATTTCAATTTAGTGTCTGTTGATTTAACCTAGAGAGGTTATATTTAATGTGATTCAAATGATTGGAATTCATCGCGGCTCTTGTCTTATCGATAAGACTATCGATAAGATTGAAGATTGATAAGGATCCGAAGAGCAAAGTAAGTACCCTATATCTACATGTTTAAAAGTAGAATATATGAATCTTACCTAGTTTAAGTGGTGATACTACGTATTTAACTCAACTTTATTTTAATGGATTTAAATGGATTTTATGTAGTAAAAGCGCAGGAATGCTAGACGCTGTTTTCTTTGTCAAACCTACGCCAATCACTCACGTAATACAGAATTTTCACCCCATTAACATTTGGCACTTAGAGAAGTAGCAAGCCATTGCCTGACAGAGGTATGGACTTTTAATCCGCGGCCCTCAATGTGTAGCAGTCCCAGTAGTTGTTGTAGACTTATTCATTTGCTTCAGCTATTCGCTCAAGAATGGAAGTGATTGGAGGGCTTGGTAAAACCATGGATTTACAAACAATTCCTTTGAAAGCCGAGTCAACGCCAATCTCGGGTAATTCATATGCTTGTTCATAGACGGGGACACGAAAACCACAATGAACAAGACACAGTGGCCACTAGCAACCATCTAGCATTATCGTCATCGCATACTCCAAATTAGTGGCGTTCGGCCTTGACATCATTATGTCCAGTGTTAAAGCCCTGATACACCATAATGACGCCTGAACAATAGTCTATGATGTCACAATCATCTATTACCATGTCTACCACTATTAATATTTAAACTACTTGTACCCCTCAGACTTTATAACTGTAATTCATCAAACCACTCATTACACCAGAACGTTATTATTAAACTTATATTAATATCATGTCAGTCCTTCGGGTTACCAATCGCCACGGCCTTTTGGCCCTACGCCAAGTCATCGTGCGCAACACATTCAACTCCCGAGTTCCTCAGGTTTTGCAAAGGAGTACATTTGCAACCCAGGGTTATGGGGACAGCGAGGGAGGCCAAGTGAGCTCCAATCCCAAGGATCAGACCCCGAATTCGCAAGCAACACACGATGCGGAGCACCCAGGCCCGACACCCCCGGCCGGCAAAGCAAAGCAGAACGACACGGGCATGAAAAACCCAGAGGATGCGAGCGCCCAATCCGGCGGATCAAGGTCCAAGGATGCTATTGAGAAGGGAAAGAGCCCGACTGCCGGGCACCTTGGGGGCAAGGAATAATTTGCCAGCTTTATGATCGAGGTGGTGGGAGCCGTATATAACTACTACCAGAAAGGTCATGGCATTGTAAGGAATATATAGCTCACTATACATGGTGAGATGCCTCCTCTTGAATCGGGAGTACTCCGACTGGCTCAATCAATGATGGATGTATCCAGGAGTCGCTCCTATTCCCTCGTCCAATAAAGATGACCTTGAAATTCGAGGAGTCGATGAAATAGAAAAGGCTGGTTTTAGAGTTATTTACGGAGCATGTTCAAATATGGCATTTCAAACAAGGACATCTTATTAGAATTTACTTCTGCACATTCAAAACTTCCCAGTGCGGTAGCCATTTCAACTAAGAGAGGTGCTTGAGTGGAGTACATTGTAGACAATTATGTTATAGTATTCCATACGTGGTCGTAATCACCACCACCTCTTGGAAAGAATAGAAGACTCATGATCTGGGTAGTTTCTATTTCTTCTACCACCTACGATTGAGTGTAGAGGTTTATATGTTGATGCAATAAAGCAAGCTCGTGGCTATAACCATAAGGCGAATATCGTTCTACACAGCGAGATAATAATGGTGCTTTGAACCCCAAGGTTGGGACAACTTCACTGTATTAGAACTGGCAGTCATAGTCAAGCCCTGGAACTCGGACGTATAGATTCTCGCATTCGATCTCATGCAATCTCATTCCCAAGCAAACGTCCAATTTCTTCGGCGATACACATGATCCTCTCCTCAGTCAGCCGTCGCCCGATAATCTGAACTGCTACTGGTGCACCGTGATATGCACCTGGATCATCTTTACGAATGTTAGCTTTGTTCAATAAGAAGAGGCTTTCACTTACATTCTGCCTGCACTATTCGATCAAACTCAGTAAGTGGCTTAAACTGATCATTCGGCTCATCGATGTTCTCATCGACAAAGGTAACAGGCACTACGACGCTGGTAAAGTCGAGCAAATTCACAACTGTAGAATACCCATAGTACTTGAACTGGTTATGTCGGATAGCTGCCGTGGCAGTAATAGGAGCAATGATAGCATCAAGCTCCTTGCCAAGTTTCTCCTCGACTTCTCGGATCTTGGCTAGGTATTCGGATTGGTAATTCCACTTCTGAAGCTGCACATCCCAGAGCTCGTTGAGATCCAGTTTCGGCAGGTTCGGCTTGACAAGTTCCGCAATATTAGGAATTGCGGGCTCCCCAGAGGCATTGAGAACGGAAAAGATGTCCTGGATTATAATAAGTAACGGTCATAGTTGTGTGAGTCTATCATGAACTTACAGTCCCTCCATCAGAGGCATAGACACGGTTAGCCAAATCAACAGCATATGAATGTCGGTAAGGCTCCCATGGGATAACTGTATGTCCAGCCTCGCCGAGTTTGTCAACGACCTTTTGGACAGCGCGGAGGATCGGGGGATGAGGCAGAACCTATTAACGTCAGCCAGACATTCCCGAGGGATTATAAAGAGTAAGCCTCACATTTCCATCGCAGGAATAGTAGCCCAGAGTCAAACCACGAGAGGAGATCTTCTCCTTGATCGCATTCTCCTCGTCATATCTCCACGGCATTGGGATGCCTTTGGAATCATATGCCCATGGCTTTTGGCTGAGGACTGACGTGACGAAGAGTCGCATGTCCGGAATAGAGTGGCACAACGGACCACAGACGCTATGGATTGTCTCTTGGCCTTCCATGCTGTTGGCCATTTTGGCGTATGGAAGCCTTCCATGGCTAGGTCGAAGGCCATAGAGGAAGTTAAAGGCGGCTGGAACACGAATGGAACCACCTTTGACTTCATTAGCAGGCTATTGCCTTAAGGAACCGATGAAGCTGAACTTACCAATGTCGGTACCAACACCAATTACGCTACCACGAAACCCGACAATGGCACCTTCGCCACCTGAGCTTCCTCCACACGACCAGCTCTTGCCCCGCGGGTTTGTGGTACGGCCAAATATGTTGTTAACCGTCTCACAGACCATCAAGCTCTGAGGAACGGATGTCTTAACGTAGAGAACCGCGCCAGCGCCGAGAAGCATGGTGGTGAGCACAGAGTCCTCAGTGTCCTTCTTACTAATCCATGATACATAGCCCATGGTTGTTTCAATTCCCTATTACGGTCAGCTGCCATTTCTCAAATACCCTGTTGATTGTGGGGCCTCTTAAATATCCTTGATATAAAGCTAGAGAGTTTGTATGATAACTTTCGTCCTGAAACGTGGACTGACCTTGATGCGAACTTGATCCTTCACTGAAATAGGCAACCCATGCAGCGGCCCAATAGGTTTCTTATGTTCAGCCAGGTAATCATCCAGATACTTTGCTCTAGCCAAGCCCAGCTCGGGAAAGAACTCATGGCAGCAGTTTGTCTGCAGGACGTTAACAAATTACACACTCAACAGTACTATCAGCTTACCAGCTGATGAGCCAAAGCAGCTCTCTTACAGAAAGCAGTGGTGACAGCAACTGAGGACAGTTTTCCAGAAGCAAGATCCTGAACTAGTTCAGTGGCGGACGATTCTGTGATGCTGAGCTCTTCTGGGGTTATGATTCCACTGCTCTCAGGGAATGACATGACCGAGTCGTCAGTAGGGAGAGTCTTGATGCGCCATTCTTGAGGGATGGACGCCTCAAGCTGACTCTTTTTCTCTGCTGCAATAGCTTGCCAGCTCATTTTGGATATTTTAAAGTTCCGAAAGTAAATGAATAAATATGATTACACAAAGTATCGTTCGCTGGGATTAAAAGTGAGGGGCAGTGAACGTGTAGGTTGATAAAATGGCTGATAAAATGGCTGATATCACAAATGTGGAGTTTACCCCGCAACCAACGTCGTCCTTATCATCACCCGAGGAAAGCGACTGATATCTGATATGATGCCCTCACCTTATCTCTCCTAATATCCGGCGCGAGATTCTAAGATTGACGATCTGATTTAATAATATTTTATGTTATTGGCTTAGGTATAACAAATGAGGGGGTATTTTTCCCAACGTCGAGACTGTTAAAACATGATGTGTAGGTTATGCATTAATTGAGTCCATCTTCCAAATAAATAAAATATTTATCAATACCGTTTATTCAATTATTACTTCGACTCGTCACTGGACTGCTTAGACGGTTCATATAGGCCTGAGATTGGAATAAACACACACTACCCTACACTGTATGCCCTCCTCTAGAGTTTCAGGTCGTCCCACAGAACAGTCCTCCAATCCAGTACGTTGTATTCATCATTCTGATCACATGTCTAGATTGCAGTATAAGCCACCCAGAGGTCAAAGCATTAGAGACCATCGATTTCTATCTTGGTAATGTCGGTCTTTACATCGGGGTGGATCTGTGAAGTGGAGGTGGGACGCTTTCCGTCATTCAACAAGTCCTCTCCTTGGCAATACTGCAGATATGCCTTAAACATTGGTCGTCTTGTTAGAATTCTCTATGTATCGACTTGGATCACCCAATAGTATCTTAATAGAAAGCATTTAAGTATCCTTATGTAAATGCATAAAATAGAGGAGATTGCTATAAATCAGTCCCATCTCCTTTCCAGACATCTAAAGATCGAAATAGCAAATATTCTGGCGAATATCCAAGCCCCCGTTTCGGTTCTTTGTTTCAACAACAGAGTGCTCGCAGGTTACTGTTTGCGATTTGCCATTAAGCTTGGTGCCCTTGACCCGGAGAGTCTGCCCACTGGCAGAGAGGATTTCAAAAGCAAGGACGTTTTTAACTGTCAAATACTGCGGACATCCAAACCTTTGGCAGAAGTTAACGCGAGAGGCGTTGGGGCATTCGTCGCCGCCTTTGAAGCCACTGAGACCGCTCGTGGATCCATCAGATCCGGTGATCTTTCCCCAAGGTCCACAGCCGATTCCGGGAATGTTTCCTCCAATAGGAGGGACAAGAATTGAGAAGTATCCAACCTCTAGATTGACCTTTGAGGCTTCGGCTGCAGTAGCAGCCATAAGGGCAACAATAGCAGCGAGGTTGGGGAAGTGCATGTTGGAAAGCTTTCAAGACTAACAGTCAGTTATTTTCTTCCACATATATATAAAGAAATTCATACCAGGAGTAATTAATAACCTTAAGAATAATAACTCGGGTAGGTTAAGAGGATGTAGACTGTCGGTGGTGAGGAAGTCTATTACTTAGCGTGCCTTGTATGTTCTTTTATACTTCAAGAGAATGGCATTTTAATCGTTTAGTTCGTGGTGGAATTACAAGCTGTTGGTAGGCATTGAAACTAAGCGGCCGACTGCCAAGACCTTCGCTTGTGATGGGTGCCATTTATTCTTCGTATTCCTAACCAAGCCCGTGCCCATAAGTGGGTTATGAGATACTATAAGTAACAAAGCTTCCTTTTCCGGCTACTAGCAGTGGATATGCAGTCTTATAAAGCAGTATGTAAGGTGTTATCCTGCTTACAAACTTGAAAGCTCTCAAAATAGTAGGAGAAAAACATTTTTGAATCATTTAGGTGGGAAACCAAGGTTGTATATTTGTATAATACCTTCCGTTTTTGTGAATGTTTCGTAAGTGGAAGAATGAATTCCGCCGAATACAATATGCAAGTCTAAGGAACCTTGGAGATCCTGACATATAACACCACTAACGCACCGCAGGTTGCTAACCTTCGGAACAGATCGTACATGAAGTCTCATTTTAACTCCACTGTAATACATTGAGTGCTTATTCTATCTCTGGATTTCGCATATAAAGCGTCTGTCTCAACTGCCAACCTGTCCTTGTCTCAACCACTTCACTCTTCACATTCAATTCAATACCCAAGAACCAACCACTTTTCGAAACACAAGGTCAATACCACTTTCCACATGCACATAAGCATTACTGACAATAATGTAGAATGCAAATCACTATAATTGTCGCCACCGCCCTCCTGGCTGCAGGAGAGGTAGCCGCTGGTATCAATTGCAATGGCAGCGGCAACTGCGGCACTAGCGGGGCTTGGATTACGGACATCATCAGCATGGCTAATTATATCGACCACAGTCGGTGGTACCAGAATGGGGAACACATTGTATGTGCTGCTAAGCTCTGCGCATTCCTGCAAAACACTGGTGGCATGCCTGGAACAAAGATTAGTGAACTCCTCTGGGACCTGAAAGACCATGGTTGCGCAAGATGCGGCAGCATTCCAGTCTTTTATCCAAGTGGCGATAACAACGAGAAAAGCCACGGTATTCTCACGGTTAACTATGTCACTAAGCCTAAGTGTAACTGGGGTGCTTGTTAAACAAACGCTGTATTAGGTATCTTCAGTGTCTTTTAGGTATGATGCCTCAGTCTCTGAGCCTACAGTACTTGATAGACTTATGGATTGGCACTTGAATAAAAGAGAAGTGTTTTTTCAAAGTGCAGTAGTATGCTATTCTTATGGTTTATAAAGCCCCTGCCCATTTACTTACGGAAAAGGCATAAAGTAATATTTATCAAATATATCTTACTAATATTTATTAATACCATGCGCAGATACAAGGCGATTGAGCGTAAGGTTCCGTAAAAGCGACGGATCTGTAAAATCCGATACTGGGATGACAGGAAGTGTAAAACTGGGGAGATCCATATACGTCGAGGTGGAAGAGATGCTTCGTGTCTCGCCGCCTATGCCCTCGCCTGAAGCGCAGAAGCACGAACGATCATTATGGGATTCATAACAAGGTATCTGAATTGATAAGCTAGTCTGATAATACTACATGAAGTCTTAGGAATGTCCAGACATTTCACAGGGACTTTTGGAATTGATATAACCAAGTAAATATAGCAAAACCACCAGTAAAAGCCAGTAGAATCTTGAACCAGAGCTTGAACATAGGGTTGTAGTTATGGCCCTTACTCTAAGTATTAGTCATAATTTCTCAAATAAATACTCCAAGCAGGACTTACTGTAACCTTCCAGTCGCCCCAGCTAGGGAACAAGCTTCTATACCATAGATACCCTTGAGAATATGGATAAACCATGGCATTCCATTCACGGCTGTTTTGCGAATTAGATTGAGTATACCAGCTTTGGCATCCTGAGCTCCAGACTGTCTTGGACAGATCATCCTGAATGCAATCGACATAACGCTTTTCGGCCTCCCTTTTAAGCTCAACGACTCCATCTGGGCTTCCAAGAATAGGCTTGAGGATACGCAATGCAAAATTGACACTGTTCTCGATGGCCATAATAGCAGAAGTGTGACCTGTTGTTGCATTGGGGCCTAGTCACCAATCTGTCAGAATTGTTCAAAGAAAGGACCATGCTAGGCACATACCTAGTAGCATAAAGAAGTTTGGAAAACCACTCATAGCAGAGCAGTTATATGCTTCGGCTCCACCAAATGAGTTCCAGTGCTGATTCAACGTTCCTTCTCGCCCAGTAACCGTGACTCCCTCGAGGAATGTGTTTGTAGAAAAGCCATTAGCGAGTACTATGACATCAGCTTCGATAAAACCACGATCTGTCTCTATTCCATTCTCAACGATCTTCAATGCTCGTTCGTTTGTTAGGGTCAGATTGTTGGAGTGAAGGGATTTCAAGTATCCAGAGTCATAGATTCGTCTCTTGCAACCAATCTCGAAACTCGGAATCAAAAGGTCGTGATACTTGGCCGGGGCAGTGCTTCTCATGTACTGCTCAGCCTGAGCTCGTCGTTTCTGACGAAACTTCGCAGCAGATGTGGTCATAGGAACCGCCTTCAACTCAATCTCAGCTATCAAAAAGATAAGAAGGCGCTGTATCATCATGACGGCTGGTAGATAGCTGAAGACCTTTTTCATGGATTCTGCGTATACCATGTCAATGGGCGGAAGTATCCAGTGCTTGGAACGGACTATTTGGGTCAGACTCTTTACCTTGTCCACTATGGATGGGACAATCTGGGCAGCTGTACACCCATTCCCGATAACAACGACATTCTTCCCTTCGACATCAATGTCGTCCCTCCACTGTGATGAGTGAAAGATAGAACCTCTGAAGTTGTTTGAACCAGGAATGTCGATCTCTCGAGGCGTGACGAGTATACCAGACCCCGCAAAGAGGAACCTGCATTCGTGGTAAAAGACTTCGCCCCTCTCGCGGTCACGAATCTCAAGCATCCATCTCTTCTTCTCTTCGACCCATTGGCAACTTTGGACTTCAACGCCAAACGATATCTTTTGCGGTAACCCGTACTTTTCCGAAACGTGTTTCTGATATTCCCAGAGTTCCTGCTGTGAGGGTAAAAGCCGAGACCATTTTGGGTTAGGCTCGAAGGAGAAGCTGTAGAGGGCACTCGGAACATCACAAGCAGCGCCTAAAAGATTCGTTCAGTACCTCACTTTCGAGATGCATTCTTACAGCTGCATCATACCTGGATATTTATTTGCGAACCATGTCCCACCGAGGTCACGGTGGCGCTCAAAGAACCGGATGTCGGTGACTCCATACCATCTTTTGAGTGTGGCTCCCAGTGCGATGCCGGAAAATCCAGCACCAATGCAAGCAAATTGAGTATAAGTCGATGGTTGTTCTTTTGTTGAAGTCATGTTGGTGGCGAGAGTATTTCGGAGAACTATAAGTCATATAGTATGATGGATAGACTGGCGAAGATGGGTTTTAATGCTAAGGCCTTATTTTATAGTTCTGTATCGGTGTTTGTATCCCACTTCCCCATGAGGCTTGGTTCCCCACAGGGTACGTCGTTGGCCTATGTGACGTAGTAGAGAAGGTCTCTGTCTTGTGAATACTCCATTCGAGTGATTCGGGATACCGCCGCAAGCCAGCATATCCGCGGTAAGTCGGGTGCGTTCCGACATATGCAAATAGATTGATCCGTTTACTGCAGCTGAATTTGGCTACTAGTTGCTCGATTTAATTATACTTTTACCTACATGTCTTGATTTTGCTTTTCTTTTAGATCAATGAATTACTTGGATATCATCTAAAAATCACCCAACAACCCTTCACTCATTATTTGCTAAATGAATGACCGTTCAGCTCCGTGGCTGATTTCTCTTATTGCATTCCATGACATCTTGGGTAGAGACGGAACCATTCCGACCCCAGCATAGATGACACTCACTTAGACCCACAAGCGCTGGATCTGCATTTGCTCGGACCCTTCTTGAGGTCCGCAGCGAGGTTGGAACTTGGAACAAAACCGATTTCCCCTCTTCTCCTCCTCACATGCTATTTTATTTTCACCATTAGGAGAGCCGAACTCTCCAATGATTTGGACTTGCCACTCCGTTATCCCCGAGATCACTTACTGACCTGGATGCACGCACGATGTCAGAGGAGCAGTCACGCCAGCGTCGCCGCAAAGTAACCTTGGCATGTGATCCTTGTCGGGAACGCAAATCCCGTTGCGACGGAAGCAAGCCGATCTGCTCCACTTGTCGGCGTCGGGGGCTGGGAATTGAACACTGCGTCTATAGGACCGGGAACGCGCGCACGGAATGCAGCGATGAGTGAGTAAGAGAAGTTTAGTGAGCAATTCGCCCCGATTTGACTGACCAGTGGCTGCAGCTATACCAAAGCTCTACACGCTCGGATCCGCTTTCTGGAAAATCAGCTGGAACAAGTCTCAGTCTCACCGTTGGACGGTTCAATCCCAGCCAGAACCAACAGTGGGCGAGCCAACACAAATAGCACACAAGGCACACAAAGTGAAGGGGAGTTAGAAGCTCTCGTCATGAGCATATCTCAAGCCCAATCACTCACCCCCTTGTCGTCTAATACAACGGAGAGTATTGAGAATTCTAGCCATGCGAGGCGAGTCACTGCCATGGGCACAACCACTTCCGAAGAGGACATTGGACATCATTGTGACGCAAGCGAGTCTTTTTATGGATCTTCTTCGGCTGCATCATTCTTAAAAGAGACTTGCGGAACTACAATATCCCCCTCAAACCACCAGGCCAATTCACAAACATTTGCTTCACAGCCTTTGTCCCTTTACAGCGATGCAAATAAGTTTACTCTTCCTCCAAGGCGCCTTGCAGATCACCTTGTGGAGAGATACTTCCAACGTATTTACTGGCTCTACCCCATATTCGATAAGCATGCTTTTGAGCATGCTTACAACTCGCTTTGGTTGCCGAGTGGACAGACTTCAACTTTAAACGAACATCGAAACCTAGGTCTAGGGGAAGATGCTAGTACAGTCGCCTTCTTCTCTTCTCTTAATGCCATATTTGCGTTAGGCTGTATCTTCTCGGATCTTTCCATTGCGGCCAGGGCGACATCTTACGAAGTCTTTTTCAGCCGAGCTAAAGATAAAGTAAACCTTGAGCTCCTGGACATAAATGATTTGAGCGTTGTTCAAACCCTCCTGCTGGTTGCTCTCGTCCTACAAGGCACCTCATTTCCAGATCGCTGTTGGAATACTACAGGATTGGCTTGTCGTGTGGCACAGGGTTTGGGCCTGCACAGTTTGCCGCCCTATAGTCCGCAAGAATCTCGAATACAGCGCGTCAGACGGCGTACATGGCACAGCTGTATCGTGCTAGATACGTAAGAACAGAGATTTATCCTTCTCTTACATTTGCTAATGGCTTTAGGCTGGTGAGCATGACCTTTGGTCGACCAACGATGATTAGTAACATCTCTACCCTCGTTCTACCAGAAAGGGTAATCTGGGATTTTGAAAATGGTGAAAACATGGAACAAATTAAACTACAGTTCCAGATAGAGACCGTTCGTCTCGGCATCATTCTAGATAGCCTTTTGTCAAAAGTGTACAAACCCTGGCAAGGCAAGCCACACCCTGACGACCAAGGGACTCGTTCTCACAGAGCTATTAACAACCAGAGCATGGACGTCTTTGCTGAACTCCAAGAGAGGCTTCGGGACTTTTAGCTTAGCCTCCCAACATTTCTCTCGTGGAATGAACCTCTAGCTATAGAGACAATTGCACCGTATGAGGCTAAGATCCTCGCCACTCAAAGAAATGTATTGCAGTCACGGTAAGATCTCTCAAAATGCATCAATTCTAGACATTGTTTTTGACAGGAATCAGTTATACATATCTACGAGTCATGCTTTACCGCCCAATATTAAGTCAGCTGCTAGCTCTAAATACTTCTGAGGGTGCCACAGATGATTTACACTTATCTTTTAAGCACGATGGTGCCAGAGCATGTATACGCGCTTCAATCCAGCTAGTTAACTTGGTTCACGAAACCGTTCAGACAGAAGCCGCTGAGCCGTGGTGGTGGAATAGTTTATGTATATATATACCTCTCTAACTTCAGGATATGGACTAATTAGATTATGCAGATGCTTGCACCGCCAGCCTAGTCCTTATGACATGTCGGCTATGCCCTTCTTTATGGGTCACTTTAGATCAAGCGAGCGTGATCAATGCGTTAGACAAATGCCACACAGTCTTGGAGGTTATCTCTTCGTTCAGTCTGTCTATTCGCAAATCCGTCAATCTACTTAAGAAGATGCACCAAACTATCGCAGGAAGGCAACAAGGTCAGTACTGAAGAGAGAATCCTAGATGGAACCCTGACCTAATATTCTATAATGGAAGGAGAATCAAATGCACCCTCGCAAGAATCCCAGAGACACGGACTGTTAGATACACTCCTGGAAGGCGATCTATCTCTCCAGAATGCCTTGACCACCTCTTTCCCTTTTGACCCTGATACAATAATCTTTCCATATTGGGAGGCAGCTACTTTGGGAGGATAGTTAGGGAGAAATTGATCTACAGGATCCGTGATGGATGGCTGAGAGGTTACTTGCGACTACATGACTTTTCACTTTCTCTAACACATTTGTAAGATTGAGATGAGAATTATGTTTCTAGCAAAACTAACTCCACGGCATATTACGTAGTAAGTGTCTACTCAGATATCGATTAACTACAGTCTAGCACGCTCCGGAATGTCCAGAGCAAGGTCTTTTACCATGGCCGAGGCAATGTGCTCGCTGATCGCCATGGTACTAACCATAGGGTTAACACCACTAGCACTAGGAAACACACTGGCATCCGCAACAATCAAGTTCTCATAACCCCAAACCCTGCCAAACTCATCCACGACACCATCGGCTTCCTTAGCGCTCATTCGACATGTGCCCATCTGATGAGCAGAGCCATAGGGTGTGTCTGGTGTCTTGTTTCCATGAGCTTCCATTTGCTTGAGCCATTGTGAAAACTCCAAATCTGTGTCGCTGGAAGGGTTGTAACCATCAGTTGGCAAGCTTCCTTGATCACGTATGAAGGGCCCGAATCCGGGGAGGACGGGATGAATCTCCAAGGCACCTTGATTATAAAGGATTTTAGCCAAAGCAAGCATCCCCTTCAAGTTGTTACTGGCATCGAACTTGGATGGAGTATAGACCAATCTAGGTATACCTAGCGTAGGGTCAACTGTGATGTGGCCGCTGTCACGATCGCGAGTAATAGCAATATATGCTTCCATATGCCTGTACTTGGTTATGAGAGCTTTGTACTCAGGCCCCGATGTCCAATTCAACCATGTAAGACACATGGAAGGCTGTCACTGGGTCAGTTTGGTTTGTAATACTGAATACTGGCAGACTTACTAGCATTGAGGGACGCTCAAGTCTCACACCATGGCCATTTCCGTCAAGGTTGTCAAAACTCGAAACGACAGAGGTGAGAATTCCACCTATTAAGTGTCAGTAGGCGAAGACAGCTATCATAAGAAAATGTCGAAGGCAGACATACCTTCCCACGGCCGTGTATCCTGTTCAAAAACTGCTGAGACAAATGATGTTGGATGGAGGTGAAGGTTGCGTCCGATATGTTTGTTCTGTGCTCATATTAGCATGCTGCATTTTAGCAATCCAAAGGGAGACTGTGCTTCCTACCTTTAACCCGCTGTTCTTCAAGATTACAGGGCTACACAGACTACCAGCAGAAATGACAACTCTCTTCGCGTTGATTGTTATTAATTTGGCTGTGGCATCCGAGTCACCCTTTTGCCCCCAGGTTCCAGTCACACCACAGGCCACTTCCTTATGGCCACGCTTGTTGAAGAGAACCTTATTAACGTGGAGACCTGATATGAACTTGGCTCCATGGCGGGCTGCATCTGGTAACCAACCGTTGACTGGGCCTTGTTTCTGACCCCTCCAGCAGCCTAGAGAACAGTACCCGTCCTGGTGCTCTCCGTGACCCGTGTTCTGGGGCACCTGTTTAGCGCTGTACCCAAGTCTGCGCGCCCCTTCTAGCAAAACTGAGTTGCCATGGTTATGACTTATAGGCTCATTATTGACGCCCATGCGCTCGCAGACAGAGTCAAGACGGGCTTGGAATTCGGGTGATTGGAAGAACCCAAGCCCTCGCTTTTCTGCCCATTCATCGCGGACTGTGTTTGGAGGTTGCAGGCACGCGCTCCAGTTGACTGTTCCGCCTCCACCAAAGCAAGACCCTGCCAATGTGGAGATAGATCCATCTTCAGAAGATACTAAACCTCCCTGCTCGAAGAGGTGGAAATATCCTGCACTTTGTTCAAGAGGCAGTGATGATGTTTCGTAATGATGTCCCTTATCCACGACCAAGACGCGATAGCCAGCCATGGCAATAGTTCTTGCGACGACACCTGAACCGCACCCTGAGCCCACAATCAAAACATCGGTGTCTATCTGGAACTGGGTATCCGAGTTGTCGAACTGCATGAACTCGAACGGGTATGACTCGACTGGGTGCCATCCGACAGGAGTGGATGGGAAACCAACGACTTGGTTGAAAAGAGAACTTGATCTAAGATAGACATGCTTGGCAATGATTGAGAGTTGTTTGAACAGGACCCGGAAGGTGGCCAGAGAGCTCGTTCTCCAAGAATTTAACACCAGCGTCCGATCTTGAAGAGACAGTTCGCAAAATAGCGTGAATCGACCAGTGAGAGGGATGACGCCGGCTCGATTTCTACCATAATACAATGTCAATAAAACACGCTACAAGTGAAGTTGAAATCGCGGCGGACTTACCCGAGCAGGGAGCATATTGTACCAATCCCAGACAGCTTATCAGCAGGGAGATTCGCCAACAGCCTCTTTAAGATTTCTTGGAATAGTGGCAAACTAGAAGGCGTTTCGGCTAGAAAAGCACCAAGTGTTGAGATATCGCAGTGAGAAAGAAGGCCGCTTTTCTGGGTAGAAGATATAGTATCCTCAGTACAGGGAGCAATAAAAGTGTCCATAATAGTCATGAGAACTCGCCATTGTGCTTCTGTTAGAGGCCCTGAGCTGGGACCTTGTGGAAGGCCAACTGAAGTACGGTCCGTCATCATCAGGATTTGGCTTGTTTTGTCTCAAAAATTGATAAAACACGGGAGCCTGGCACCTATTACCCCAGAATAAGTCGACGGCATTCTTTAAGTCCTAAGCTCGTGTGTGATCAGACGCATCACATGCCAGTCTGTGGTAAACACTAACCCCGGATTTACCCCTCATTATCTAAGGTACTAACTGTATTAGTTCATCGTTTCATTTAATGCCGCTGTAGCTTTGCAGATCACCGGAACGGACCCGTACCTGCATTGTTGGAAAGACGTATCTTGCCAAGTTGTGTTTGAACAAATGTAAGAAGGAAATACCAAGATTCACTTATTGTCTTCCTAAGTGCATATCTACCAATAGCTGTATTATTGTATTTACTAGACAATAGATATATGTAAGGAATTAAGTTTTGTTTTATGGTGCAGTTCACTTCCTCGAATTTACGGAATCCCTGTTTGGTAAGTGAGGGATTAGGGCCTCGGCAAAATGCGGGATGCGTCCGATATTGCCAACGGCACAATTCCGCAGTCCAAGTAATTATAACTAGGGGTAGGAAATAGTTCAAACTCTATTTTTATTCTTTAGCGTGCGAAACACTGGAACCAAAACATACCGAGGTTAAAAACTTGGGACCCAAAATATTATGGAGATGACTTTATGTAAGTGACGTAAGGTTGAGAAAACACCTAACTATATTCCTTGAGTTGTGGAAGTTTTCCATCACGTTTCTTTTCACTTGCGTAAAATTGAGAGCAGCGCTCCTAACAGACCAAATCGCGTCAAATTAGGTCAAGTTAAGTTAATTCAAATCAGGAATCTCACTACTTAATTAAATTCATATCTTTATCTACTGTCTAGTTATATCCCATTTTGCTGTAGGGTACCTATTTATCTTTTGTTAAGAGAAAATAGAAATATCTTATTTTATCCTTATCTTATCCTAGTCTTACCCCTATCTTATCTTTCTGTTATCGATTGGCCATCGATAGGATAAGATGGACAACCAATCAAGTCAAATCATTTGAATTAAATCAATTCTATCTGACCTTTCTAAATCAAATCCGAAGGTCGTTAAATTAATTCTCTGAAAATCGACTCAAGATTCGATTTGTCAGGAGCTGGTTGAGAATGGTCCTTGAATTGTAAGCTCAGCAGATCCAGATTCTGTCTTTAACAACAAGAAAGACATACAGAACATGATATCGCAGCGGATTGATAAAGAAAAAAGACGGGGATATTAGGAAGATGTTAAACTGCGGGCGCTTATAATCTACTAGCTATCAACCCAGATCTTTGTTTCCTTTAGTAACACTCCGTGAGTATCATCATACTTCAATAGCGACGAATATATAGTATAAACGTACCCTATATTCTAGTTTCCCAAAGACTAACAAGAAGCAATATCAAAATGTCTCATATTACATGGTAGTCTCGTTCTCCATGCCCTCGCGAAGAATCTTGATCTGCTTTTGGATCTCAGTCCAAAGCTCCAGTTTGTTCAAGTCACTATTGTCCGGTGTGAGTCCGGAGCTTTGATTATCGTCCACCAAGACCCAAGCCCCCTCGCCACTCGAGTTTGGTGGATTTGTCTTGGCCCTTTCCGCGATTGCCAATAGCGCTGCCACAAATGCTTCCTGGATGTAGGCAAAGCTGAATTTGTCCGTGATTCCAGCAATAGCTCTGCAAAGCTTGTCCGGGAACTCAATGTCTTTGTTTGGCTTGAGCTTCTTCTGCCAGAAGCGGCAATATGCCTCTCGCTGCTCAAGGTTTGGGTCGGGGAAATAGTATTTTCGGTCGAACCGAGATGGGCGTTTCTATCGACTTAGCATATAGTAAACTCAACAATAGAAAGGGACCTACCGAGATTCCCGGATCCAAAAGTTCCAAGTGATTAGTACTGGCGATAATAAATATGCCATCATTCTCCTTTAGGCCATCAACCTCGTTCAAGAAGTAGCTTCTTACTTCGGCCGTGACAAGTGAATCAATATCTTCGAACACCAAGTAGCAGGGCGCAAACTCCCTAGCCTTCTGAAAAATGACATGAAGAGAGTACTGGGGCCCCATCCATGATTCCAAACTCCGAACATAGACGGTAGGTACGGTTGGGGTTCTGTCTGCTAGCATATGCATAGTGGCTTTGATGCTGATAGTCTTGCCATTTCCAGGAGGGCCGTGATAGATGATTCCTCTCTTCCATGGTACGCCGAGACTCTTGTAGGTCTGCCTAGATTCGAAAAAGGACACATGGTCATTGATAAGCATTTCCTTCATGTCTGAATCCAGGATCACGGCATCCCAGGTCGCTTTTTGCGCACTTTCCCAGAGCTCTTTATCCTTCTCGAACCCGCCCTGGTCAAACACCCATACTTCATCATGCAAGTCGCTTGCCCATGACCCGGTGGCGAGTACAAGCTGTTCTGCTTTGTGGATATTGGCCGTGAGGATATAGTAGTTCTTGACCTGCGGATAGGCGTCCGCACCATCACGACCGTCAACTAGATAAACCACAAATTCCTCCTCTTCCCACTGGTAGATGAACTTTCCAAAAATGACTGCCTCGCCCAGTTGTCCTTTATTTCCATCCATTCGTCGAGAGGGTCGTAGGTATAAAGTCTTTTCGAGCGAAGAAGGAAGATTACCCTTTTCGTGGATGGCATGAAAGGTTGCGTGGCCGGCACCAGCAAAGGCTAAGAGGTTACATTGGTACTCTTCAACCACGATAAGGTCGAGATCAGGGTACTGCTTCTTAAGCGCTGAAGTGAAAACCGAATCGGTATTGATTCTTTTTGCATTTGAGTGCGCAAAGTATGAACCAGTTGCATCATCACCAGAGCCACTTCCCGAGCCGGAGGTAGCGCTTGTGGTGTTTCTTTTTCCATTTCCACGGTAGAGATTGTACCCCGGAACTGAAGGGATCACGGTTGGCGCTGGACGCATCGGATGGGCTGAAGTATATGAAATGTCCATCGTGTTATTGCAATTATGTCCGGGGTCGCTTTTTCTAGAGTAGCCGCTGAGGAAGGGTGGAATATGCTCCGTTAGTATAGTTGCCAAAGGTAAAGAGGGGAAGCTTTAAATAATAATGCTATGCCTGCTTGCTGACAAGACCTACGTCAGTTGACCTACTAAGGGACCCCTGTTCGGGGATTCCTAGATTTGGGCGATAGAACCCCGCTTTGCCGTATTACACGGGCCACCACTTGCGACAGGGATATATTTCTGCGTAAATCTAGCAACTTGTAAACTCCCATAGCACCAATACCGATGTTGTCAGGTGTGTGGTATCAAAGAGTGTATTCCCCATCGACAGGACCGATCTCGTCGCCTGTACGAGTGAAAAGCAAAACTTAAACGGAACACATAAGGATTGAGGCTAAGTTAAATACCTCAGTATATATGGGCTTTAAGTAAAGACTCATAGAAACTATCAAAAAGACTACTTATAATTATCATTCATACCACATCCAGTTGTTAACGGGGTAGTTTTCTGCGCAGACTTCGTCTTGTTGCCACCAACACAAGGACAATAATGCGCGTGATTCTCTCCTCCATTTTCATTATGCTTAATCTCCTCATGAGCCTCTGCAGCACAAACGCAGACAGTACCAGCAAACGCTCCGCCATCAGCACTGGGACCTTTTGGCTGATACCACGGGGGCAAATAATCAGGAAGAGTTGAAGTCGTCTTAACCCTGCCATAAGGACCATCCTCAGTCTTATAATTGGATTCGCCGAATCCGTCAAAGCGAATTTTCCATGTCATGGGGAAGGGCACGAACTCATCCCATGTTGGTGTGAGGTACGTGTCAGTCTGAGGCTTAAGGACTCTGGGATTGAAGATCTTATCAGCTTTGTTAGAGTTATCCATGTTTCTGACCTGTTGCTCGATCCAATTGACTCTTCCGGGGGCCATGTAATTGGCGTAGCCCTCAGGAGTGTAGTCAAGGTTGATTTTCTTGAGCATTCCCTGTGTATCATGGCCTCGACGAGGATTCTTCATTTGGGCAATAAATCTGATCATCGAGGTCAACGAGATGGTGGCAAAGCTTCGTGGGGAGAAGACGCCAAACTTGTCAGCGATGCTGAGTTGGGATGTCAAGAAGGTCTTCTTCGCCGCATCAGTACTGACTTCGTCAGTTGCCTTTGCCTATTGGTCTATGTCAGTGCTGAACCTGCAAGGAATTGTAGATGCATATACTTACAAGGTCGAGGACAATTGCTTGTCCGTCCTTGATAGTGGTCTCATTTCCATTGAAGGTATATTCGCCACCCTTCACTGCCTTTCGCCAAATTGGTTGCCGAACAGTGATTCGAACCATCTCTTGAACAAGCTTGTCAAAAAGTTCATCTTCCTTCTTTTGTTCATCTGCCGTCTTTGCATTACTAAAGACATGCTTTTGAGCCTGGACCCATCTCGGCGTGTCGTTGGCCTGGCCAATGATGAACTTTGGACGACCATCAGCAGCTGCGTAAAGATCCTTCATGAAGCCATCCAAGGTAGCGGTGAACTAGCAACAGTTATTAGCTTTAACGATATATGTGAGTCCTGGGGTGACTTGCCGAGACGACTGCATTGTAGGCAAAATCCAGACAGACCAGAAGCAAAATAGCTGCTGCCTTTCGCTGGTCGTTCTCATATGCCAAAACTTCTTTGGCAACAAAGACTCCAAGATCATGCATAGCGGTAGTCTTCTTCTTGCCAAACAGAGCAATGGTGATGTCCCACTGGCCAGCCTCCCAGATAGTTCCCTTCTGGGCTAGATCCATCAGCGCCTCCATGGAATCCTTAAAGGCCCGGCGACGCTGCATCCATTTGGTCTCGTCGGCGTTGTACGTAAGGAAAGCTTGACAGTTGGTGATGTGTTGGTAGATTTCATTCTCGCTGTAAACGCCCTTCGTTTGCGAGGGATCCTTGCAAAGTTTATCTCCGAAACCAAGAAACTCAGCTACATAATGCGTGACGACAGGAATAGCGAAGCTGTATGATTGTCAGTTAAGGAGCTCAGTGGAAATAACGGTAGACTTACTCTCTCGTAGCATCAACTTGAAACGTGGAGTTGGTCATGGAGATGGATTCTCTCTTGATCATTTCTTTCATCAGATCATCCAGATACTTCTGTAAATCTTCTTTAGAATCCTTGACGTAGTCACTTATCTTTGTTGATGGCTCAGGTAGTTTCCTATCCTCTTCAGGGTTCAAAACATCTTTGACGACAGTTGGCAAGTTATCCTGGTAGTAATAGGCGGGGTTAATGAAGTTATTACTGTCCTTCAAGACCTGCTGAATATCATCGAACTTGGTGAGATATTCAGGCTTCTCAGGCTTTGACACTGCAGGCTTTTCCATGGCCTGTCCCTTTGGTGGCTTGACAGTCTCCTTGAACAACTGATCGTAGCCTTGAGCCTTTGCATACTTCGCGTTCTGCTCGGCTGTGTAGAAGGGGTGGAAGAAGCGGATGGTGTTTGAGGGAAACCAACCAGGAAATGCTCGCTGAAGAAGACGATGGAAGACTGAACTCTTGCAAATCTCGTTGTTGGGAGTTACTTCCTTCATACCCCATGAGGTCAAAGAGTTGGTGTTCCAGTCAACAGTGTAGAAGCGATCAGAGCGGACCAGGGTGATAGCGTCTGAAAAGATAGCGGACCAAAGAGCAGAGCTTGACTCAGTAGGACCAGGATCGAGTCCCATATGCTCATCAGACTCACAAAAGATACCAGGATACAACTCGATCTTGTCGGGATGCTCATAAAGATCTCTGAGGGCATTCTGGATCTCAGGGTTCTTAGTCACACTATCGAACGATGCGTGGCGCGGCAATCCGAAAAAGTCTCTGAAGTCGTTTAAAGTACCACACTCCCACTTTCTTGCCTGGAGGATGCCCATGATCTCAACCGGCTTGAGACACAAAGGAACGTTGCGGGGTCCAAAGTTGGAAATAGGCTCATCCATGGAAGATGTGAGCTCATCCAGCATGTCCTGGTCGTTAAAGAGGTTGGTGATGGCGTTTCGCGTGAAGTTTTTGTACCTGGGCTTATCCGTCGTAGCATTCGTTGCTTTACTTGCAGTCGTGGCAGAACGGTTAAAGCCAATACCACTATCGGAGCTATTGCCTGACGATTCAGCTCCACCTCCATTCGTGGGCACTGCTTGCTTCTGAGGAATACCAAAGGTGACCTCCCACGGTTGAGTCTCTGGCTTCTCTCTCTTCTTATCACGTGCCTTCTTGGCCCCTATGCCACCCATGATACCGAGAAAGGTAGGAAGGGATGTGTTTTTCGCGTCTGGGAACCCCAGCACATTCTCCATGTACTCCTCGGTGTACGCCTCGTCCTTTAGAGAAATGGCACAATGAAAGCGATACAAAAGGTTAAACTCAACCGTAACCTGATTGCCTATTCCTCGACTCGTCTTCTTTTGGTCAAAGTCGGCACGAGGATCGAGCGTAAAGTTCGTGTCGAACTGATGGAATCCCATCAGAGCTCTCAGATAGTCGTGAACTGAGATTTGGATGTACATGCCACAAGTAATGAGGCGAGCCGTGTTGAAGAGGTCGTCGTCTTGCTTTTTCCAAGCTGCCTGCCAAGCCTCCTTGAATTTGTCGCACTTGGCTTCGAACTCGGCAGCGTCGTTGTTGGACTGGAAAGAGGGATCTTGACCTCTGATCTGTTGTGCCTTGTCACTGATAAGTTTCTCAAGTTCTTTTCTCAGCGAGAGAAGTTCTTTGTTCAAATCCGAACTTTCAAAAGCAGCCATGGCAACCTCGGCGTCTTCCTTAGCTTGTTCAGCTTTCAGTCGATCGTCCTTTTCCAAGGGACTCTCGTCTGGTAGCTTCTTTGGGACGGACGGTGGCTCTCTAGGTTTGGCTGAGCGACAGTCCCTCCAGACCTTTTCGTACCGCTTGCACTTCTTCTCGACCTCGGGAGACAGAGGCGACAGGGTTGCCTTTATCAAAGAGACGAGCTGGGTCTTTTCGTACATGACAGGAACGCTGAAGCGGCCGTTCTCATTGATTCGCAGGAGTTGTCTTGCAGCGTAGTTATGATATCGGTTGTACATAACGAGCATGATGCAGACACCAGGTGGCTGGCGCAGCAGGCGATCCTCAGCAAACGTGTCCGGCTTCAAGAGCCCGAGCATGAACTTGTCATCTCGAATCTTGCGCTGCATATCATCGGTATATCCATAGAGAGGCGACAAGTCAAGGTAGGATGAACTGTCTGAGATGTTCTTGTCATTGTCGTTGGTCCTGAAGATATCATGGATGATGATGGTCGCGTGATACACAAGCATGGAAGACAGACCAGACTGGCTCTGTCGACCACCTTCCTGTCGTGCCATCAACTTGTCAAAAAGATCAGAAGGATCAGGGAGGGCACCGAGGGGTGCTGTCTGAGAGGGGACGGTCTTTGCATATGGAGCACCAGCTTGACCAAGATGGGGGTTGATGGCGCTGTTGAACTTGCCATCAGCAGTTCGATACTGGAATGCATCACCAAGGTATGTCAAAGGAGCTGGCAGATCACGTTAGTTTTGAAACCTGAATTTTGAGACAAGAATATCTTACGGTGTAACATTCTGTCATACTTGTCCTTGACCTGACTGTTGATGAGGTTGTTGCGCGCGGTGCTATAGTCGGATAGATTCCCACCAATGGTTGCAACGCTTTGTGCCTATACCAAGTGTCAGCGGGATATTGGAATATATGCCTGCCCCATTCAACTTACATCAAGCCCTCCTCCCGTGACGAGACCCTCGATAGTGCGCCCTACAGCGGCCACAGTATCTCGCCTGGAGAAGATGGTTTTGAAATCATTCCACAAGCCAAGTTTGGGAACAGTTGGGTTCTATGCGCGTCAATTTTCAGAACTTGCAAGATGGCTAGACTCACTAACACCGATGAGCTTGTCGCCGTGAAACTTGGCATATTTCTCGTCTTGCTTCTTCTTGTCTCTGAGCTGCAAGGTGAGGTTCAAGAGTTCCTTCTCTTGCGTGCTCATATCTCCTTCGTGGCCATGCACAGAATAGGTACCATTCTGTGCCGAATGACCATTACCGTTCTGGGCGGAGTGGCCATTTCTATTCTGCGATGCATGGCCGTTCATGATGAAAGGGTCTCAGCAGTCTGCTTTGGCAGGGAGGAAGTAAGGAGAAAGGGGCAATGAACTGAACTACACTCAGGAGGACTGGGTCGTGAATGCTCAAGAAAGAAGGTGAAGCAGTATAAAGAGATGGCTCGAGTTGACGAAACCTCCTATGCGATGGTGCAGCTCCGAGCCTATTATCACAGCCCGATGCGGGGCACCCAAGGACACAGAATAGAGGGAACCCTTTCCTCCTGATCCTGATATCAGCGCTTAGTTATTTTCGGAAATTATCATCCACGATGGTACTGCCACAACGTCACCAATTCTTTTCGTTAGCGACCCAATTTCCGCTAGAACCTGGAGCTGATGAACCTTGGACACGCCTCGGCTTACAACTCAACATTTCCAATTGGTTCTTCTGGGAGCAGATAGCCAGCCACTATTGAAACATTGCATTCACGCTATTGTGTCTCTGGATACCACCCTATAAAAACCAAGATAACCATCATCATATCATTCCAGGAGCTAAATGCATGCATATGCATGCAAGACGGTGAAGGACAGTAGCACTACAGTATCACATTCCAGCTAACGCCACTTCTGTTTTCACCCAGTAATGAGCTCGTAACGGCCCGTGGCGGCTGGCTGAGCTCCTAAACGGTCTAGAATGGCTACTGAAAGGGAGGTGTTCAGATAAAGTATAACGTACGTTAGCATCAGCCTTGTTCCACGAGCTACTGCAGCTGGCCACATGGATCAATTGCCGAGAATCCCATGTCCAAGACAGCTCTCCCCGAACCCGCTCAGCCTCAGGTATGCAGGGAGAGAGTATGCTCAGCTCCCGCTAGATTCTGAAGCTGGATACGAAACCTACGCTTTTGAGTTTGGGTGGTGATTGACACACATACCTATTTTGTTTGTTTTCAAATCGAATGTTTTAGAGTTTGGCGTTGATGGCTGTCTCATTCTGGAATCTGGAGTTTTTGAGAATCCAAGTGAAAGCCACCAATACAACTCTGTAGTAGTGGCAGATTCTCCAACAGACAAGGCCAAATGCCAAGTGGAGGTGAATGGAGGGCCTAACTACAGGATACTTCTCAGTCTCGCATAACACCTCTGGATGTTACAACCATCGTTGCTCCTTCATCCATCGCCTCTGCAAAATTAATTCCTCAAACTCCATCACATCTTTTGTTTATCGATCCATCATCACAATGGCCTCACTAGCTGTCGGCGAGTATCATCCAGCTCCTGGTGGCGCCAGCAGAAGTCCCTGCCCCGTCGTCAACGCTCTCGCCAACCATGGCTACATTGAACGCAGCGGAAAGCAGATCCTCATGAGGGATCTCAACGCGTCAATGAGACATGTTGGGATGAGTCCTCTTCTCGGCTCTGTCTTCGCCATCCCAACCTACTTTGAGTACCACAATCCCGCCAAAGCGTATCTGAGGACACCTCCCAGCACCTGGCAGAGGATCTGGGCAATCATCAAGAATCCTTACTCATTCTTTGACTACTTCGGTTGCTGGAATGCCGACCAGATGATTAGTGGCAAGAAATATCTCAATCTTGAAAATCTCGCTGCCCATGGTGCAATTGAGCACGACATTTCTCTGTCGCGTCGAGATATTGGCCAAAAGCAGGGAAACAACGCTCCCCAACATGATTTAATCGAGGAACTCCTTCAATACACCATGGACGGAGAGACAATGACCATTGACGACCTTGCATGTTTCGTCAAAGCCCGCATCGCGAAGCAACTTGAGGATAACCCAGAGCTGGTGTATGGACCAGCTGAGCATCAAGTCAACTGTGGTCAGATCGCACTGATGATGGGTTGCTTTGGTGATCAGAAAACAATCAAGGTTGACTACGTCAGAGCCATCTTTCAGGATGAGAGGCTGCCTATCGAGGAGGGCTGGACAAGACGATACTGGTGGACCATGGGTCTGGTCGAGTTCTTCGGAGCTGTGAAGAACTTGGTCAATAAAGTCGGCGTGAAATTTTGATTAGTTGAAGCTATTGTTTATGCCTTGTTTCAATGAAGAGTTGGGCATCTTAATAGGGCAGCTAAGAACACCTCAATACTATACATTACTTCTCTAGCGATGTTTTTCTAACCTTAGTTTTGAATTGGTTGTCTATAATACAAAGACCGACGACGAGTTAAGTAAAAGTACATGTGACCAGAAGAACACCGAATATCCTACACCAGTAACTTACAGATCATGATCTGACCTCAAAGCCTAGACTTTCGAAAAGGGCGGGTTTATGTCTCAGCCAAAGTAACTCCAAGACAAATTGCACGTTCTTGTCATGGCTTGGGGACCATCCTAAGACGTGCAGAATTCAGCCAGCCATGATTTATGAGAGGGGTAGCTTGCTAACGCGTATGGAAGTACCAAAACCAATGATACAACCCTAAATTCTGTCCAAGCATTGACCAAAGGAAGATCCGTATCACGAATGTGCATGCAGCAATCAAGCAACCAATTCGCCCCTTGGAAACCTTCCCTCTTATCACCCTGTCAGCCAGCCTAGCCATCTACTAACGTTAGCACATACTGTAAATGAGTGGCTTCTCAGCGACACATATACTAGCTCTGATTTGCTACAGGCTGAGCGGCTCGACCAGTGGCTTGCTGCATGCTTTCGACAGTACCACAGCTGAAATTCCTCTAAAGAGGGGTATTGGATGTCGTGCCAAGATGGGAAAAGCTGACTCCATGTGTGGTATGTACTACGTAGTAGCAATTTTGCTTACAGTGCGATGAATGTCTTCTTGATTTTGCGCGATGAGATGCAGACTTTTAAATCTTTCTCAGTCCACTCTCTTGGTGTTAAACACACTATAATCGGTTGTCCATTGCTCTTATAAGATCTGTCCTTCATTCACAACACTGAGCCCACTGGTTATCTCCGCTCTCTTATAACCAAGATCGCTAGAGATAACATCACCAGCAAGTCAATTCCTTCTCTAAATCTTCTCCCAGATATAATATCACCATGTCTTCCCTTCAGGCCTGGTTTCCCGCCCTTAAAGGTATCGCCATCGCCGGCAGTCTCATCAACGCCGGTACCATGACATCAGGCTACCGTCTTCTCCCCTCAGTATATCCAATTGCCCAAAAGTCTCCCAAAGACGCTGCAAAGCAGTGGGAGTTCTTCTACTGGAACATGTCTGCTACCGTACCGTGGGTTGACCTCACCACTATCATTGCGCTCGGCACAATCGCCTACGGGGAGCACAAGGAGAACGCCTCTGCTTTGCCTTGGAAGCTTTGGACCACGGCGGCGGCCATCATGCCTGTTGGATGGATCTGGGTTAGGTTGGTGATGCTCCCACCATCTTATGAGCTATTGAAAATCGCCGGCGATAAGAATGATGAGACTCAGCCCCTGACTCCTAGTAGCAAGAAGGTATTGGGTCTCATGGAGAAGTTTAACGCCCAGATGTCGGTCAGGATGACGTTCCCATGGGTTGTTGGTGGACTTGCTATGTGGCTTACATTGAGCTTCTAGATGATGGTGTGTTAAAGGAGAATATCTTGTTGCTTTAGCATTGGTAGTTAGAAGCAGTAGAAGAACCCTGGGTTCCTGGAGCCGGGGAGAGGTCTATCAGTTTGAGGGTAATCAGAGGTGTATTTAAAGTACTCGTTGGAAAGTTTTGAGAAGGTGTGACTTATGGAGCTAAGAATAGTAAGTCTTTCCTATGGTTAAAGAATGTAAAGCTGGAGTTATACATCTATGATTTAGATTATATCTAAATGTTTTGTTTTGCCAAGCCAACACTATAACTGTTCCCGATGATTCACCACAATTGAACCGGCTTCCTTTCCACCCTTCTCTCCCATTTCCTCCACGTCACCTGTCATCTCCTCGGGCTTATACTTGCCGAACTTGCGAAGGGCAATACCTTCATTGAACATGCGATCAATCTGTTCAAGTGACTTACCCTTGCACTCAGGAATGCAAAAGACAACAAAGAGGATGGCTAATGCGAGAATACCCGCAAAGACAAATCCGACCTTGGATCCTAAGCCACCGTACTGATCATAAAGCATATAAGGAATGCTGAAGCTAACAAGGAAATTGGCAATAACGTTGACTATGGAGGCAGTTCGCTGTGAGGCGTCTCGAAGACGGAGAGCAGGTATCTCGGTAGTGATGACATAGTTGAGAGGTGCGAAGGCAAAAGTGAAGCCTGAACCGAATAGTGTAAGCATAGCAACAATGCCGGACTTGACACCGAAGGATGGGTTGGAAACAGTTCCCAGGGCTCCCATGGTGATGATTGCTGCGAACATCCACCCAGCACTAGTAAGCAATAGAGGGCTAAACCAAGTCAGCAATATTCCTAAAGCGCAGATAAAGAGCACTTACCGGCGACCAGCCCGATCAACAAGATAGAGACCAGCAAAGGCAGAGCAAAGGTTGACGACTGCATTGACAATGGTCATTGTGAAAGGGTTGACAGTTCCAATATCTCGAATAAAGATTGCACCATATGTCGAGGCAAATGCTTGACCGGTGGCCTGCTGGAAAAAGTTCATGGCGACAACAATACCAGTTCTCTTGAGATTCTTTCCCTGGAAAAGCTCCAAGTAATTTCCCTGCTCTGGTTCATGTTCCAGCGCGTATTGGAGTGCAGCAAACTGCTCGTCGATCTCGGCCTCGGTCTGTTTTCCTAGTCGTAGTTTTCCAAGCGCCGCGCGTGCTTCTTCGGTTCGATCTTTGGTGAGTAACCATCGTGGAGACTAATCGGTTAGCTAATGACTTGGACGGTGGTGGTGGATGGCGTACCTCGGGAATGAAGAAGATAGCACACATGACGAAGACAGGGATGATGAAGAAGAGGCCGAACGGAATTCGAAACGAGAGGTTACCGGATAGAGTGCTTGTGCCTCTACAGACGCATGCGACAATAAGGGTGCCGGACTGGTGACCTGGTTAGATAGCGAGAAAGATGGAATTGACGGATGAGACTTTACCATCAAGCTGAATTGGTATGATCCAACAGCAAATCCACGAATTTCGCGTGGCATAATCTCGGACTGGTAGACGGGAACAACGGCGAGTTCCATGCCAATATAGATGTCTAATCTACCGTCAGCTGAATAAACCCACCAAGGTGCGACAGAGCTTACAGTTGAGGATTCTGGTGGCCATGATTTGATGCTTGCTGACAGATGTCACGGCCATGATAGCAGGGACCAATGCCCAGGCACTCATGGCAAACATGCACCATCTTCGACCCCAACGCTCACTGACCAGACTACCAATGATGACGCCGGCACCGAAACCGATATAGTTCAAGCTGTTGAACAGGGCGAGCCATGAAGGAGGGATGCTGTACTTTCCAGCGTCGGCATCCCACTCGCCAAATTGGGCCTGGAAAGCCTCCATGGCTTGGGTATTGTTGTAGGCTGCATTGTCAAATCCGTAGTTGAATGTTGAGATGGCAATGACGGCGAAGGCAATGCCAAGATGGCGATTGAAGTGTTGTAGGATCCTGTTGTTGGACAACATGGTGGTGATGCGATGGCGCAAGGGCTGTTGACAAATGTAGCGGAGGACTTGCTTGCCGTGGTGTGTGATGTGATGTCTGGGGACTTGTCTTCGATTCACGGGCAATTGAGGTCGGGGTAATGCTCCAAATATACCCAGTCAAGTCAATTCCACGGCATCTTCCCCCGCAAGATCTGAGTATCACGAGTCACGCCAACAACAAGGTAAGTCCGTTCGAGACCACGATGCAGAGACTGTTTAGCTCAGTAGTTCTCCTGATTTCCCCACGGGTGCAATACAAAGGTCCGGGGTAAGTGGAGACACAAATTCAGTTAGTGTGTTCCCCAAACTCGGAAGTCGGGGGGAAGTGACAAGTGCGAGACTAGCTAGGGTTTTGGTCGAATTTCTTCTCCTCTTTCTCCGCCCGACTTCCATTTTTGAAGCCTTCTTCCGAAATTATCGGATCGAAGCGACGACAATGGCCACTCAGAGAAATGCATCTCCTACGCGCATCCGCAAGACGTCGGAAATATGCGCTCAATGTCGGAACCGTAAGGTGAGTTGTTTCCTACCCTAGATTATCTTCCATCTGTTTGTTAATGTCAGCACTGTAGGTAGGATGCGATGGAGATCCTCGAGGTTGTGATAATTGCCGGCGACTCAAGTTTTCATGTTCTTTACTGTCATTACCTTTAGAAGATAACGGAGACCTCGAAATTTTGGAGAGACGACGAGTATCACGAGCGTGTGTTCCTTGCAGGGATCGCAAACTGAAATGTTCTGGCAAAAGACCAACATGTTCGCGATGCCTGGGTCGTGCAATTGATTGCCATTACCCAGCATCCTCAAAGTCTCACACAAATGACTCGAGGCACACACCTCGGCTTGAAGCGTCCAGCGCATCTGGGTCTGCATCACCAGCTGGAGACTTAGGGCGCATCAGGAGTACACCAACGCAAGCTCATGTACAGCCGGTTGGATCATCAGCATCAATGCCGATGCCTCAGCAACTACCATTGTAAGCTTTGGCCACAGTCAATCTCTATGCAGACATGTTTAACCGTCATTAGGGATCTCGGAATACACAAAAACGCAGTAAAAAAACACATTGACGCCTACTTCGATCTCATTCACCCAATTCCATGCTACGGATTCCTCCACAGAGCCACTCTTCTCCAATCATGGTCCAAGAACGAACTCAACCCATGTGTTCTATTAGCATTATGCGGCATCACATCTCGTTTCATACACCCGGGCAGCTCTGTTCATCAAAGCACGGCAAGAAAATGGATTCAAGACGCAGAGTCACATCTCCTGCAGCAACTTGCTCGGCCACAGATATCAGACATAGAAGCATGGCTACTTATCACACTGGATCATTACCTTTCTCAACGCGTCAGTAAGATGCTTGTGTCTATGGCACTGGCTTCACGACTTGCTTATATCCTTCGTCTCAACTACGAGGATACTCGACAAGGGTTTCTAGTACAAGAGCGTCGGCGACGATTGATGTGGTCCATCTACGTCATGGACTCGCTGTACTCAAGTGGAAAGGCCGAGTTCACTGCCTGTACAGCTGAGACTCTTCATATTCGACTGCCGTGTAACGAAAAGTCATTTTCCATGGACATACCAGTGACCACTGAACCACTGCATCCGCCATTGCATTCTGATACAACCACTATGAGCCTTCTGGGCTACTGCATCCGAGTGCTAGATATCCGTAATCGCACACAAAGGTAACTATATCGGATCTCTATCTGAGTATACCAACTGACTCCCGTAGGCTTGCTCTTACCATTACCAACCACCGAAAGCCCATCGAAGAATGTCTAGTAGCTGTTGAATCCATCGAAAACGAGTTACGCCAGTTTTCCGCCTTACTTCCAGCTCGCTACCATTTGAACCCGGCAGCATTCTCACTGCGGGCATTCTCTCCCTCTCGCACACCATTCATAATGCTACATGCTTGGTGGCATCAAACGCACTGCGATCTTTTTCGTTTCACTATCCCCGGTTTCCGAGAGGGTCTTCCCGCTTCCGAAATACTACAAATGTCGCCCGAGTTCACAGCGTCTTGTCGTGAAAAGTGCCTCTTCCACGCTGTCTCTGTTTCCAAAATCCTCGAGATGCCAAAAACTGTAGGAGGCTCTGAATTAATCAGCGATTCGTCTATGGCCATGTGCGCGTTTCACTCTGCAAGAATCATCTCAAGACTCGGACAATATCCCATGGGTGATATGCCTCAAACGGGACTGGTTGCTAGACTGACGGCTTGTGCCGAGGCCCTCGAAGAACAAGCTACGCTTCTGCCCACGACAGCGATATTATTAAAGGGTATAAGAGATTTGGTGAATGACGCACAAAGGAACCGAGATGGACCGTATGCGTGTCCGTCAATTTGGGAGGAGGAAGAAACCGAAAGCAACAGACTTTCACAAACTCCCCAAGTAACTGAAGGCAACTCGGTAGTAAAGGAAGTCTTTTCCAAGCATAGCACCACAGACGTCATTCAGAGCTTGCATTTTCAACCGAGAGAGTTAGGCGACACACCTGAGGCCCGAGAAGCATTTACTACTCATGCTGCCCTTTCTACCTCACTAGGTGACGTGGCAGCAGGAATAACAGCGGCGCCTGGCTCAGAGTTTGTTCCTATTAATGTCACGTCTCATCCATCTGGGGCCATGGACTCTGAGGTAATTGACTTTGGTGGGTATTTTGGAGAAGCAGAACCACACGTAGATAACCTTCTGGCGATTGGGCTTCATGGTCAGTATGGTTCTGGACAACCGGATGTGTTTATGGACTCGTTTTGGCCTTTGTATGATGGAGACTGGACCATGCCGGAGGCGGATACCCGTTGATGACTCTAATGTTACTCAATTTATGCCTGTGTTAATACATATCCGAAAACACCCCAATCTTGATATACGCTATGATGCACCCGTGTAATCTATGCTCCGTTCCAATAAATGTCCCGCTCCACGACAAAGCTGGCTTCCAAGGCTTTGCTAGAGCTCACAATCGAAGCCATATATGTCCCCGCTTCACACAACCAACTACCCGCGATTTCATCCCACACTGCAGTGCTGTATCTATCCAGAGTCATGACTACGGAAGTTTCTTGTCCCGGCTCAAGGAAGACCTTATGAAACCCGGCGAGTGTTCGAACAGGCCGTAGGAATCGCGACTTCTTACCAGACTTCGAAGCGTCAAAGGAAATGTACAGCATAACCACCTCAGCACCAGCCATGTGGCCTGTGTTTTTGATATCAACTAGTACATCGCTACCCGTCATCTTGATTCCGGATGAGGAAAAAGTAGTGTAGCTAAGCCCGTGACTTAAAAATGTTAGTGAATAATTGGGGAACTGTCAAAATGATAACTTACCCAAATGGAAAGGCCACTTCAATGCCGCGGGCTTCAAACCAGCGGTGGCCAACAAATACATCTTCAGCATAATAAATCCGGCCATTGTCGCTGCCGAAACTCAAGAAGCTTGGTCCGTCCTGGAGTCGGCTTGGAAAGGTCATTGGTAACTTTCCACTCGGATTGACCTTGCCAAATACCACATCAGCAACAGCATTGCCTGCTTCGTTGCCGCCATACCAGCTATGAAGGATAGTCTTTGCTTGATGACGCCATGGCATTTCAATTGGGTTCCCAGCTTGTGTTACCACGATGGCGTTGGGTTGGGCTTCCAGAACGGCTAATACGAGGTCGTCGACGTAAGGTGGCAAGGACATAGACTCTCTATCTTTACCCTCCTTTTCCAAATCTGCATTGAGGCCAACCACAATGAAAGTGTGCTTACACTTCTTTGCCGCGGCGACTGCATTTCTGATACCTTCGGCTGGCTCAAGTTTGAGACAACCGCCGAGACGACAGGCTCCTCCAGGTATGGGAATGAAAGAACCGCCACTAGTCCTTGACGTCGATGCACTGCCAGCCTCCACTCGTAGGCGATAGGTCTGGCCTGCCTTCATCTTGTATACTCCACGCACCTCTGTTGATCCATGCCCGAAAAACATTCCAGCGTGGTTCTGTACTGTCTCGTTATCAATGACAAGGTGGTCGTCGACATACAGTTTTGAGATACCGTAGCTGGCAAGACCAAATTCGTACAGGCCCTCGATTTCAGGGGTGAAGTTGGCTTTCATTGACATAAAGAATGTTTCGTTCTGATCAGGGTGATTGTAGTCCATTAGTTGATAAGTCGTGTCTGGTATAGTTTGTTGATCGAAGCGTTTTCGGTCTTGAGCAGACTCGGGCTCGTTGAAGAAAGAGATTGAGACACCTGGATTTCCATTCTCGTCATTCACATGATCACCAGTGAAGTATGGAAGCAGAATGTGTCCGAAAACGCCCGGCTCAAAGTGAACTGTCGCATTCGAGGGCAACTGGTCTCGAATCCCTTGAAACACAGAGCTTGTATAGTACGGACGGAGATTCGCACTCCCTCCGCCACATGCAGCGGGAAGTTTGGCATTTGGCCCAATTATAGCAACATCCTCGCAATCTTGAGCTTGAAGAGGCAGGAGTTTGCTTGAGTTCTTTAGCAGAACTACACTCTCTGTAGCTAGCCGTCTGTTAAGAGCTCGATCATCTGGCGAGTCTCGAGTTGTCTCTTTTGTTGATACTCGTGCTGCTGCTGTGTTGTTGACAAGTTCAAGGACTTTCCTTGCTCTTTCGTCTATTGTATTTCTGCTGACCTTTCCCGATACAACTGCTACTATAGCTTTGTCTGCACGATGTCTGGAAGGACCGGGCATCTCAATGTCTACACCGGCGTTGAGTGCATCAGTGCAGCCATATGTACCGTACCTGCTCTTATTAGCCATCAGCATTAGGAACTGGAGCGAGGTTCTTACCAGTCACTCATTACCAATCCATTATATTCCCATTCTCCGCGTAAGATATCCCGCAGAAGCTTTTTGCTCTCAGAAACATGAACTCCATTGACTTTGTTATATGAAGACATGACGACCTTTGGCTTAGCATCTCGAACCGCCATCTGGAAAGGTTTGAGATACACTTCTCTCAATGCTCTCTCTGACATGCAGATATCGACTGACATTTTGGCGGTTTCTTGATCATTTGCAACAAAATGTTTTAATGCTGCCGCTGTACCTCGGCTCTGTACTCCGTTGATGATAGCCGTAGCCATCACTCCACTCAAATAAGGCTCTTCAGAGAAACTCTCGAATCCACGACCGTTGAGGGGGCCTCGAACAAGGTTAACTGTCGGGCCTAACCATACATGGGCGCCTTTTGCTTCACATTCACGAGAGAGAAGTTGACCTGCCGCATAAAGAAGCTCTGGGTTCCATGTTGCACCGAGACCGGTTCCGCAGGGTATACATAGTGCTGGTACTGGATTGAAGAACCGACCGCCACGAGCACCATTGGGACCGTCGGTGCATTTGATGGCAGCGATGTCATGAGAGGGAATAGCGGTAGAATGCCAAAAGTCAGATCCTCCAAATTGTTAGTGCATCAAGATGTATTACAGATGTTTCGAATACTGACCTGATAGGAGAGATATCTTCTCGGCAAGAGTAAGAGACGCGAGCGTTGACTCGACATCAATAGTCGATCTCTGACGGATGTGCATATTGGCGACGATTAAAATTCTCAAACTTCAAAGACTCATTCATGCATTTTCTAGCTAGATTGGCTAAGAAATAGGAGCTATAAAGTAATCAAATCATGCCAATTTGCCTTGAAATCCTCCCCTGGACTTGAGTCGTCTGTGGATCTTGTGTCTCGGATGTCGGGCGGAGTTGATACGTCTCATTATCTCATGTAATGATTGGGTCTGGGCATGTTCCGGCTAATGTTAAGCGTAAGCTGGGACCCACAGTTTCTCTTTCTTTTGCAAGGGAGTTGGAAAAAGTGTCTGCTAAACAGGGCTCTTAATAAATCGTATCTCAAATCGATTTTTCCTTATTTGATTAGAGGGCCTGCTGCATTGACTTAGAGAGGTTATTTTTAAATTGATTTGAATGGTTTGAATTAATTCGGCTGCGGATTCTGTCTTATCGATACCATTATCGATAAGATAGGTGATTAGATAAGGTTTTTCTATTTTCTCATAAGAGGAATCCATACCCTATGTACATACCCTACAATTAAATTAAATTCAACAATTAAAGGCCTGAGTTAAGTTTAATTTAAATAATTAACAAGCTATTTAATACAGAATAAATTTAATTTATTCTAAAGGGATTTAATCTACTGGAAGTGCTTCTGTTAATTAGCCAGGAGAGTCATAGGGAAACTCAAGTTCAGACGGATTGACAGGTAGTGATAGCCTGGGTAATTGAATCAGACATGATAACAAAGCTAACATGCTAACATTACGGGACGTAAAGATAGGTTTAGAGATCACTAATTGCGGAGCTATCGTCGAGCTTTAGAAACCAATCCGAATTTTTAATTGTAAAACAGTAGTTAGGGCATGAAACGGGATAGTAGGTAATTACTACCACGCTGACTTTGAGCTTGGATGGTATGTTATAGTAAAGCTTGGGTCCTTTGAAGAGCCTTTAATCTTACGCCGTTACTGAAGGAGAGGATATGCCAAGGGTAGAATTGTTTTAATCGGTGATACCTTCGTTTGGAGTGGTTAGTGGTTGGTAAACGTATGCGAATACGAAGTGACCTTTCTTTGCCTGGGCCATGCGGAGTTGTTCTGAGTAGCCTTTTTATTTAAGGCACATGTGTGGACCTTGACAATATAACATATGTGAAGTTTCCATGTGTCTTTTTCGGTCTGTATAGCTCGCTATGATCTTTACCCAAGTAAGTCTTTCATATGTCATGTGCTTGTCTGGATAACCTGTAGCAGTCCATCAGACCTTGGCCTCAGAATCACTGGACAGAGGGGACTCTTTCTCAGGAACCTCGGACTGGAGCACCGCGCGTTGACGAAGACGACCAGTGACATCATGTGTCGCCTCCCACTCATCCAGCTCACTGACAGGGACCTTTCTAATTTCATGACTTTGAACACCGTTGTCAAGAGTAACGGCTTCTGATCGCAGCTGATAACCCTTCCACTTTGGCAACAGGGTCGCCCAGAAATAGTAATACAAGCCGCATGCTATGAGGCTATTGAAAATGTTAGTCGTGGCCAACTACAGTATTCACCAGGGTCCATTAACTCACATTCCGATACCTGTCACGACGTACGTAGCATACCAGAAGCTGACATCGCCGGCGTACATTCCACCCTCGGGAGGATACCAAGGCATAATAATGACGAACAACTGGACCAAGATGTTGAAAATGACAAGAATGTGCCAAGCCTTAAACTCAGGAGGAGGGAGGTTTGCACGCCTGCGACGCCAGCGCACAACGTAGAGCCCCACGGCCATGGCAAGATTGAAAGCCGCACCTGGGTAAACACCCAGATCACTCACTAATGACGGTTAGAGACATTTATGTTACAAGGTAACAGTGATCGCATACCAAAGTTGAAGGCGTCACCTGACGGGATGGCAAGAATCATAAGGGCAGTAATGGCCCAAGTAGTGAAATAAGGTCCGAGGGGTGTTCCAAATGGCTTGGTAGAGACCCAGAATGGAGTCCACGGGAGGACACCTTGTCTGTAAATATGCATCAGCTCGGCCATCCTCAACATGACTTTCGAGTAACAAACCTTCCACACTCTCGAAGTCGCCGGGACAGTCCAACAATGACGGCCATGATGTTTCCAAAAGCACTCAAAGCAATGAGAAAGTTGAGGCCTCGTACTGCTCCACTGTTTCCGAGCACCTTACTAAAGAACAAGCTTGCTGCTGTTAGCCCGGAATTCTCGAGCTCTTCCTTGGGGACTACAACTATCAGTATCTCGTTAGAAGAGACTGAGTCGGATCACTGTACCTGCCGAAAGCCAAGCGACATTGGCGAACATGTAAAGAACATATACTATTGTCAGTGCAGTAAAGGCATATTTCTTGAGTGACTGGACAGGGTTCTGGATATACGGTTAGACCACCTTCAACGACATTGGGATATTCCGGGTATACCTTGACTTCGTTGGCGAGATTGAAAGCGTTATTGTAACCACCATAAGAGAAAATGATGCGATACAGGGCATTGGTGAGACCGTATGCAGTAGCTGAGCCTGTGCCTCCGAATGCGTTTCGGAAATTGACCTTGGGGTCCTCAACTGGGGTATGCCCACCTAAGACCACAAACCCAGTAATGATGATGAATATGAGGGTAAGAATTTTGACAACGCCAATTGCATTTTGAAACCAGTAGGCGTATTTGGTGTTGAAAACCAGACCTAAATTGTGTGAGTAGAGCCACATACCAACGAAAGAGTCTCCTACACAAGCATGCGACTGTGTAGCCAGCCAGGGCGACACCTTTGATCTCCCAATTGCTAGGGTCTTTGGTGGAACACGCAAAGAGGTAAGTTGCCAGAACTATTCTACAGGTTAGTCTTGATGACTTGAAAGAGTACTTGGGTCACGCTCACCAACAGCGTTGCTGCTACCGAATGACAAGAGGACACTCTGCACAGCAAAGGTAGTTGGGAAAAACCAGGTAGGACGAGGGAATGCTTGTTCGAGGAAGACAACCTCGGAACCTGATCGACTGGGGAAGTAGGCAGTGAACTCCAGGTAAACTGCACCGGACGCAATGCAGAGCTGAGGGAAGAATATTAGATCAAGTTCTTGGTCCGAATAGATCACGATTTCCTTACCAAATAGCCCAAAGTCCAGTAGATGAACATGAGACCAACCGAACCAGTACCGTGCAAGATGGCAGAGGCTAAGATTTGTCAGCAATATTCCCTCGTTAGTCGCAGATAAAACATACGCGTAGAGTAAATGCCAGTGCCAATCATCATAGTGACATTGATCAAGACGATTGTGAATGGTCCAACATCGTAGCCCAAAGGCGACTCATTTTCGACGGGCGCTCCAGTGGCCTCCTGATACGTAACAGCATTACTATTCCCACCTGTCTCACCTACGTATTTCAAGCTTCCGTCGGAAAATTCGGCATCGTTACTCGCGGTCGCAACAGCCGCGTCGGAGCGGCCACTGAATGTTTGTCTCCAGGAAACCATGGTGTACCAATAGGCCGAGTTGCAACTAAATACAAATAGACATGAGGCAAGCTTAAATAATTAAAGCCTATAAGACAATGATTGGTATTCTCTAACGGTGCCAAGATCTTGGGATGGACATTTGGTTATATAGTTCAAACATGAACGTATCTTGCCTTGCTTTACTGCCGACAGCGGAGCAATGTAGCATTCTCAATTAGTAACATTGCCCTTATTAGCTAACAACTATTTCGAAATTCTCAAGAGATATGGCATATCTCGGCGGCATGTGGGAGGAGTGGGTGACAAGCAGGGTAGTTCATCACGAAAGACCTCTCAACTATGACGCAAACTGGCCATGTTGAACTCAAACCAACAACTTCCTTTCCTTGAAGATCGTCACTGCTCCACACGTCGGATTCTAGCTAATATTAAGCGCATTGATGGAAAACGGTTGTAACGAGGTGAGTGATACGACCGAAAAGATTCTGGGGAGTCATGGGAGATACTTGCAGAGGTCTGGAGCGTTTTTCACCATACTGCAGCCGTTATACTCAAAGTCTACAGTAAAATAATTTCACCACATCTCCTTATATCTTTGAGAATGCTTTGCAGATGTACTTGCAGAGACAATACAATTGGGTTCACCCGTTCAGCAAGCCCAGGGTTCTCGAATACCCCGTTGGAAGTTCGGCGAACTAGAAGCCAGTTAAATACAGTAAAATGTCACACTTCCCTTTCGTCTAACAATTTACGTTCGTTTATTAAAACCCTTAAGGAGCTCTCCAAGGGTTGATTGCGGGTGTTTGTCGGCTACAGCCAATGGCAATGTGCCATGGGCGATTACGAAGTATGGCGACAGATCACGGAAATTCCACTAAAACAAATCCTCGCGATTCGTCCATTTCACGGTTAAGTCGGCCCATTTCACCACTAAAAACACCAAGTTACCCCATCTTCAGTCTTCGGCTGCGCCATTTCCCCTCCGCGGGTGGGAAACAGAGCCACTCGGGATTTCCTACGCAGATTAGACATGGGCTAAGTGGATCGTTCTTGAGATGTCTATAATCATCCCGCACCCAGTGAATCACAGTTATCTAATGCTCAGTATGTCATTAGTTTTCTTCTTAGATTAGTAAATCCCTCCCGGGATAACGTTAGTAATCTCACACATTTAAAAATCTCATGTAAACGTATGTTAGCTATGGTGAGTTTCGAAACTTCCAAGGATATCCATTACCGTAAATAGTCTGATTTTTAACTTTTTAAAACGCTCTTCCGCTGTGTAGAAATATATTTTATCGCGAGTTGGAGAAATTTAATTAGCACTAATCTATACAGTAGAAGAGCAAGTAATCCTACTTTAGGTCACGCCGAACCCCGGACGCAACCTGGTTCAACTCCTCCAGAATAGAGCCCTGATGGAAGGCCGTTGTCAGAACTTTGGTGTTAGGCTTCGTTGAAGGACTCCAGTTGGAATAATATTCTCGTCATTAGTCGAGAGACTCTAAACCAGTTGCAGAACACTGGTAGTATTGTCGGGCTCGGTGCTTTTCATAAAAAGAATAATGTTCTCTTCATCTTCGCTTGTTAAACACTTTGCAATGAAAGCGGAGAGAATAGACGAAGACTTCCTCAAGTCTCCCTGTAGGTCGTCCTGCCTATACTAAATGCTGGCTATAACAAGGGTATAAGAACAATCATGACTCTTATCCCATTGTATGTCAAAATCGTCGTGGTGGTGGGTACCAGGCGCACACCATCAATCAATTACAAATGCTGGTGGCACCTGGGACTTGATGTGATTGGCCTCTCCGAAATCCCTCAGCTTGGCAATGACCGAGCGATCTGGCTCAGAACATGGGAATATTAAAGTATTGTCGGGTTTTAAATCTCCATGCATGAAATCGTTTTGATGGAAGACGCCTAGTCCAACCGCAATGTCAAGAGCGATATGGGCTTTTTGAGACCTGGAAAGTGCTGGTCCAGGATCTCGCAAGATATGATCCAGGGATCCGTGCTCTCCAAGCTCAAGGCCGAGAATAGTAAACGGATTGGCATTCTCCTATCCCAAGAATAGAACCTTAACAATGTTTAAGTGCTCGGAAAAATCGAGATGGCACCGCACTCCTAACTCTAATAGCATAGTTCCGTACACATCAAACCGTGGTGCATATCGGTGTTGTTAGTTACTAGTCTCCGTCGCATCTTTCTCCATAAACAGTTTTAGGGTTATATTTGTCCCTTCTGGACATATCTGTGATTATGTAGCAACTCTTTCATGGATAGTAGCAATGGCTGTGTGTCCAGCTCCAAGCTGATGTTTAATCCTGTCGCCATTGTGTCGGATTTCCTAGGCACGCCTAAGTCGAGAAAATCGTCAGATGGCAGACCTCATTGGTGTTCAAAATTCAGTATATCGATCAAGCCATGGTGTTGATCGACGCGGTTAACATCACAAACATGAGACTGGCCTTGCGGACCGGGAACGGTTGTTATGAGGTCCGAGTCCGAACTGAGACGAGCAATACCTCGATTAAATCTTCGTGGATCCATTGCAGTGTAGGTGGATGTAAAGACGGAACTCGGAATCAGATCAGACATACATGATTAATATTAAATCGGCAATAGCAGATGCAGCGATGGGGCATTAATAGGAGAGTTTATAATATTTACCTCTGGTTAATTATTCCATCCTATTGAAATCGCACACATCCACCTTAAGAGATAATAGAAAATATATGATAAATACCACAGCTAGGCCTCTTGATCCAGATCTGTATTATTTGACTGCAGTAACAAACTTCATTGAATGAGCTAATTTATCTAAACATGCTTTTTAACTACCTGAGTATCGCCCATGCCAGTAATTCCATTGCTAATAGCCAAAAAGTGCAGTCTCACTAAAGTCAAGAAGATATACGATCCACCACATCCCCAATCATCCGAAGTCCAGGTTCCTCCAAGTCTTCCTTGACGGGCCATGGCAAAGCCCACTCCGCTAACACCTGCCAGGTCGGACAGCAGTAGTGAAAACTGTAGGATTCTCCATACGGCGATATCTTTAGAGTATCGGGGAATAGCAGCGGACAGGAAAGCAACGGCCAATGCAAGACCGCCGCTCTGATAAAAGAGAAAGACTTGATCCGGGTCATATTTTGAGTTGGGGGCCATTGAGGTCACTGCGCCGATCGGATCAATGAAGTTCAGATATGCTCCCCCCAGAGCAATAACAGGGTCAATCCATTTAAAGAAGAAGGCGTAAAATTTGAATGCTTTACTTTCGGTACTTGACATGTTGTTTTCAGTGACTTAGAGAAAGTTGTTTAATCGGTCTTTTCAAAAGAAGAGGGTTTATGAGTTGATGGATAATGTGTCTGGTTGAATGCTTCTCTTGACACAATTTTGGGACACCCGGGTGACTTATATAGAACGAGTACTATAGTGAGCTTTTCAGGAATGTAAGCTGTAGGAAATTAGTGAACAGTCCGTCGGCTCAATTCTACTTGCTTGGACTTTTGCAAAAGTCCGTTATCCCGTAAGATTTTAGTTTAGCGTTGTGTAGGATTTAGGCAGTCACTGTGGATACGGAGTATAGTATACCTAGATATGGCTAGCTTCAACGCAGGAAGGGCTAACGCTCAAGATCTATTCGCGACTATCATTCCAAATAAAGCAACTTAAATTAGCCTCTAAAGACCATACCAAGTTCGTGCAGTAACCCTCAGCACATAAGTACATTGAGGGTGGCTTGGGTGCTGCCGAAGGCCCAATCGGCTCCCTGGCATCACACCTTCAAATCCATCAGCGTGATATCGAGACGGCAATGAAAGCTATTAGGTCTACAGTGCACTTATCTAAGCATGAAGCTATCCAACTTGCACAGCTTCAGGAGACGAAGGAGAGCCTTCATTAATGCATTGACGTTGTCGCTGATGCAGGTGAGACCTCGAATAGAGACCGTTATAATACTTTTAAAGACATTACTATGGCGGATAACAGCTACGGCATCTCGGTTTCAACTGCGAAAGACCTCATCGTGGCACGACGACTTAATTTAAGTGGCCAGGCCCGCTCTCTAGGTGGTCAGATTAGTAATAAGAGTTACCAGACTACAATTAAATGCTGACACAATTGGACCTGGAAACTGCTAAATTCAAGTGACAAAACGTTATGCAAGCTCCTTCTAGGTGAGGGTACGCCACCGATGACATAACATGTTAAGGATTTGAGCGCTACGGCCGTAGTTTTAACCTACCAAACCAATTACAGGAGACTTGGCTTATATCGAAATGAAGGGTTCACTTTATCTAGTCGTCATAATGGTAGTAGGGACATGCTAAATAACTGATATCTTGAATGCTTTTTTTATTTTACTTCACTCTAACATGTTCCCAGTGACGTGCTTTGGCTAAAGTGTCGCTACTACTAGTAGATGGGTTTTTATGTTAAACCCAACTTGACACTGTTACTTATAGAAAAGAAACGACTATTACTAGGGTGCGAGGTGCGTGTGGGGTAGCTGAGAGAACGACGCAAACATTTCTAGAACAGGTTTCTCCTACAACTCTGCATTAATTCTATAAATCAATTTTATTTCAGAATACTAAAAGACGCAGCAGAGACAATATAGTGGACCTTAAAGAATACCTCAGAGTAATTAAGTAATAGGTTAATATAAGTAACTCTACTCATAACGCGGAACGTTATTACTCAGCCTCTGTAATAAAACATCTCTATCAGTATCTATACGCTGCTCCTTAACATGGACTTTCTTGGCCTTTGTCTCCATTTCCCCAATAGTATCCGCACCTGCCAATACATCGCCAACTTGGTAACCACGACGAAGAGTCGCCAGCGTACTGCTCTTCCACAATGGCGTGGCTTCCGATGGCCGAGAATTCACCATTGTGATACAGAGGAAGACGGCAACCAAAAGAAGCATGGCCGCGTGGAGTGCAATCCACGGCCATCGGACATCATACACGACAGTTAACAATCCCACACTGCCCAGTTGGGTCATAGTCCCGTCTCGAAAACGGCTCATGTCTTGTCCAGACTGTTGTAAGCGTCTAGGATCGTAATTTCGTCGCATCTCATTAGTCATGCTGGTGGCCAGCGCCTCGAAGGTGCTTGTCATGTTAGTCCTAGTCCAAGACCAAATACCATTAAGTGCTGGTGGAGAGGCTTTCGAAGATAAATCTTCTTGTTTGAGCCCTATTGAGCCACCAGTGATCCCGACAGCTCCTTTTCCAAGCTTCTTCTCCATCTCCCTCTTCATCCTGCTTCCTCCTGTGTAGTTTCTTTTCAAAAGTTGTTGAAAATATGCATTGATTGAAAAGACTGAATTTGGCTGTATGCTATACCATGGCTCTGTGTCGTTATTTGAAAATCTGAGTGTAAGTTCTGAGTAGCCTGCGGTTGAGTATCGACTATCAAACTCCATGCTGTCGGCCTCGTCGTCAGGTGGGATATTTTCGGACAGATTATTCTCGCGCTCAGACACACGCCGCCAGGAGTCGGGGTCTCGAAGGGCATCAGCAGCCTCTGTGATATTCTCGTTTAGCTGGTTTCCCTCCACAGCCGAGTCTATAGTCTTTACGCAGTAATGAACTGCGCATTCCACAGCGTGTAAAGGAATATTTGGCCATTTAATTGAGTCGCTATCCTGTTTCCCCATATTGTTTGGAGACGTTTTGTTGACCCAGTCGACATCAGGGTATATAACACTCATTGACCAGATTAAGGTATCGATATCTTTCATCGTGTTGGTCTTGTTTGGGTTGCCCGTGCCAAATGATGTCGTGACATACTTCTCATCACTATAGATGCCCAAGGGCTGTTCGTTATCGCATTTCGCAAATGGGCCACTGTAGGGCGGACATCCATCAATGTTGGCAATGAAATGACCATTAGGTAAAGAAAAGGCGGTACTTGGAACATTGTAGCCGTCGAAACGGTAGTTACCAAGAGCAAACAAGGCATCTCCAAAGTCTTTAACACGCCTTAGATCTGAAGTGATATTGTTGCACTTGTGGCAAACCCCAAGTGTGTTGAATTGATCCCATGTACAGTTTCCTGTTGGGCATTGCACGAGGGCCTCACGTGCCACTTCCCATGGTGATCGAGATAGCCCAGTCAAGATGGCAGATTCCATCGACAGCGGTATCTGGGTGTCGATAACGGTGTAGTTAGATTTTGTTGAGTTCACGACAGTCTCTTGCGATACTGTGATTTGTCCCATAGAGTAGGATGGTGCCCGAGAGACAAGCGCAACATCACCAAGTTTCTGGGCACTACGTCGCTCAAATACGACGTTTTGTTGAAGCTGCACAAGCTGTTGGGCAAATGGATCCAGCCCAACCACCAATAAAGTCAAGACAGCGCCGAATTGTAAACTCAGTCTTGTAGCAGCTACCATGTAAGCCCCAGTCCACAACATGACTCTCTCTAGGATTGCTTACGCTCTGTTTGTTCGTAATAGAACTCTTAAACTTCCGAGCGGGCCTCGAGTCGCCGCATCAATGCGGTCAAAGTCTATGAGTGGTCGCTCTTCGTCGGCAAATAGAATCCATTTCCACTGCGCCATGCACTCGGCGAGTATATATGCTAGGTTCGCTTTCGTAATCAACGAGAGGATGGAAACGATAGTGTTTAGCGTGATAGTATTCCATACAAACACTTGCTTTTGGTCAAAGACGCGCAATAGAGCAATCATAACGGCGAGTGACACCACAGAGGCCGCAAACGCCCAGGATTCCCATGTCCAGTCGGTCCATCTTTTGTTGGGTGTTGACTTGGGCATAGTTATCAAACTCAGTGGGGCTGATGAGGGGTTGAAGATACGACAAACAGTCACTAAGTTGGGGGAATAGGCATTGGTACATATAGTCCTGCGTACCATGTAAGGCTTACTGCGATTTATGGATACTTCTCCCTTTTAATGTAAACCCTGATTGGTGCAGTGCTAGTAGGGAGCTGACACCTAATTATGTGGTCTAGGTAAGATAGCCTTAAATTTTACTGGCAGGATTAATCTATTTTAATAGTGCTGACACACAGCCACTCCATAGAATCCTTCACTGGTGTAACAGGGCCACTAATTAGGTGTAACATCCTTGCTATTATGCCTTGTGGCTAACTTTAGGACACTAAGTAGTACAGGCGTGCTGAGCGATAGGCTGACTATTTTCTGACGGATGTAAAGATAAAACTAGACATGCTCATATTAGCCTTAACTCTTCAGGTATATTACTTTAATATTCTCACAAATGAAAAGTTTTATGCGGATATATAAGGCTATAGTTAGACCTAAAGAGTCTGGACTTTAAATCTACCGTTTGGTTTCTATTTATTACAATATATATCCTCCTCCTTAAAATAGGAACCACCTAATCCCACGTCATGTATTTTTAGACTTGTGAATCCAGCTGTGTCGGCAATTATTAAGTATTAGTAGTTACCTTAGTTCTACCAAACCTCTATACTGAGTATGTATATAAATTTAGATTCCTCGGTTATATTACTGTTAAATAACTGTTGGTTGCCTTGCGTATCCTGTCTAGTTACTGTAGGGAAGGTCTGTTAGGTTATGTGATTTCGGTCAATTGATTATGGCAGCTTTTTCCCTTATGACTGAAGTTATCCTTTTAGGACTTTTTAACCTTCGGCAAAAAACTATATCTCGACTAGCAGCGTATATGAATTTTCCTCCCATATCTCTTCATAGTCCCTTAGCTACTCTAGCTAGAGTTTAGTATAATCTAGTCTTTACTTAAAGAACCTAATTAAATTTACTATTATTATTAAATCTATTAACTATTCTTTATATCTATGTCTTATTAGATTCATATTACCTTTATTAAGTCTATTAAGGAAGGCAGTCTTTTCCCTTATTTATATAACAATTAGGCCTAGTAATTTAAATTTCTTCTTATAATAGTTAAGAAGTAATATCTCTTTCTTAAGTTATACATTTTTGTTACTATAATTATTATTATAAGTAAAGAGGCTATGTAATTAAAAGGCTGTATACCTAAAGATCATAAATATAACCTTAGATCTTCTCTTCTCCTATACCCTCACCCTGAGCTGGATCGAGCTGTTCTTCACGAGTCCCAGCTAGTTCACTCTCTGTCTTCTCGAAGAGATTCTAACGATACTGATCGTAGCCTTGAATGAATCGCAAGACCTGCTCAAAGTGGAAGCGCCTTAGGTACCGATTTGACCGTTCTTTGCCACCACTAGGGTCTAAGTAGGCAAGTGACGTACCGATCTGGAATGCGTTACGAATCTGACGGCCATTCCACCACGGCCCTGAAGGATCTGGACGTCTATCGAAGTTGTCTGTAGCAAATTGCTCAATCTCCTCACTCATAATGATGAGCTCTGGCTGGGACGTGTTTGCTGCTCGTTGTCTTGCAATCATCCCCGAGCGCTTCAAGTTCATCTTGAAAAGCTCTAGTGTTTGGTGTGAGTCGAGATGTGTAGACTAACATGGACACGAGAGTTGAGAGCCTCGTCGAGAAGAAAAACGCAGTCCCAAAGATTTGCTAGGCGGAAGATCTCAGACAAAGTTGACTCCACCATCATTGGGTCAATCCCCAGATCACCACAAGTGATTGGAAATAAGGGCCTGCGATGTGCAGCCGCAACAGCTTCAGCTGTCGCAGCTTTTCCTATTCCTGGGGCGCCATGAAGAAGAACAACAAGTCCTTTGCCCTTGCCCCTGATTAAGTCTTGCTCCACAAGCTCTACTATTCAAGAGGTTACGTTGGATATCTTTCTTGTCAAAATGATCGTGAACAACAAATCGGATCAGATCCTTGTCCCTTTCTGAAATCTTGAGGTCGTTAAAAGGATCAGAAACGATGGTGAGTGGCTTGAGACGTGCAATGTCTGCATTTACAAAGCGTCTCTGGCGCAACGAGTACACCAACAACCTCGCAGGGAGAAGAGCCAGATCATCGGGTTTAAACTTTTGCTTTGCTGGGTCTGTCTCTATTGTTCTGAGCTCTTCGTCAATGATGAAGTCGTCTTTTGATGCAAGCTGATTCCATTCCAATGAGCCAACATCGTCAAGCTCAATGACAACTTCTCTGGTTTTTCGAACGGCTTTGGAACGATCTGATCCAGACCATTGTATGATATTGAACTCATCATATTCGATGCTGGGTTCGAATTGTTTCAGTGTGTAATTGCCAAACGTAGGCTTCCATCCAGGGTACACTTGGTACGCTTCCTGGAAGTCAATAACCACATCGCTGTCGATGTATTCCGACTTCTCCCCCTCGTCATCGAGAGGGTCACCACCTGGAGTATGAATCAATGTCCAACCATCGTGTTCCACAGCAGTATTTGTTTTGAGAAGAAGATTCTGGAATTTCTGGCCTCTCTCTTGAAGTTGCTGAAGTGTCTTCTGGTAGTCTTCTCGAAGCGAACTGGATATAGCTCGAGCTTTGTGATATCCTTTTCCCCTTTGAACAGGCCCATTGTCCAAATGCGCGAGACGCCCTTATAGGAAGTTCCGTCAAAGTCGATGTAGTAGGCTGATATAGTGATGGGCTCTGATTTATACATGGAGTTGCGGCATAGGTCACTGTCATTATCTTCCAGGTTGTCAACCTCCCAAGAAATCTCTTCCGACGTTATGAGGCATATCCTCCATAGACGCCTTCCTCTAGGTTTTCCTGCATCTGGGTGGTGATTGTTAACGCCTTTGCGCGAATAGTTAGCCTTAGAATCATCTCTTTGAAAAACAAGCTCCCCAGAGCGATAAAAAGACCACAGGTCAGAGTATTGAACCTTGAGTCGATGGCTGTGATCGAGTTGGTCAAACTTTTGATAGTCTGGGAGGATCCTATTTGTGACAAAGTCCATGTACACTTTGATTTCCTCGTAGGCCTTGCGGTCGAGTGAATCTAAGGCGCTATATGCCGGTTTGTGGGAGAAATTGTTTTCTTTGCGCTCTGGCTCCACTGCAGTTATGTCCTCAGATGCGGCATCGACGACGTTCATATCCGAGGCTATCTTTACAGAAGAGTCTGGGTTGTGAGAATCGTTGATTTGGTCTTCATTGATTGAATCTGGCTCGGGCTGTGACTCCACGACACCTGAACCTAGGGGTGGCGATCCTTGTCGGTCCGAGACCCTGCCCATGTCAGGTGTCCCAAACTTGGCTTGCAGTTGAGAGAACTCCTCTTCCATCTTATCATGAGAGCGAACAAGAATCTTGAAGGTTCTCAAGAAGATCTGCGGCTTGTCAGACCAACATATTTGTCCAGTCACCCTTCTCAGGAAAGATAAAATAGCCAGCGAGTTGATACAGACACGTTCAATGCGCTGTTCCCCAATTTGCGTAGTAGCCTCTGCTCTGCGGAAAGGCTGCCTGCGTCTGGACTCAATGAACTTCTCTGTATCCTTTTCTGATAATCGTCTTAGCTGTTCCTCCTTCATTTCTCCATCTAGATCGTCTGCATTCAGAAGCGCCGCAACAGCATACGTGCAGTCTTCATCTAAATAGCGATTCTTGAATTGTTCCCAGTTTCAATCACGAACTGTTGGCTCTATAAGGAACGGTTCAATCGTTTCCTCCTTCTCAGAACTTGAGCTAGTGGTTTCTTCCTGTTTCGGAGGAGCGCTTTCGAGCTTAACAATGCGGGATGACATGTCCTTCATCCATTCGTACGCAACACCACTGGTCAAGTCGGAGGATCATGATGATTGAAACCACGGAGGCTTGCTTGGAGGCTCTTCTAGGCGAGGGATTAATAAGTGCATCAAGAACAACTGGTCTCACTCACTGGCATCGTTATTCTCGGTTAGAGAATACTTATCCTGGCTATTAACGGAGTCACTGTCAACCCGCCGTTCATGTTCAGGAGGTCGAATCTTCTCTTCGTACTCTGCTTGCCTGGAAGACGAGTTTGAGATTCAGCCAGAGCAGTCTCTGGAGGAAGAGTCGGTATGCGAGTGACCGCATCTTGGATTTGTTGCTTTAGCTCGTCCATGCTTGTAGGCGAGACTTGCAAGAGAAACGTGTAGCGACTACTGCCACAGAATTGCACCTTCTGAGCGATATTCTTGACCAGGGCGTGATCTCATTGCATAAAGGCCTCGATGGTGTTAAAGAGCAGGTCACAGCGACGGCGAACCAGAATTATGAGCAGATGGATACCCGCCAGAAGCAGTTATTACAGGCTTTCCAAGAAGAACTTGATAAGATTCCAGCCTCGATCAAGATGGTCTACTGAGATGGCAAGGACTTGGTCCATTGCGTAGGGTGCCTCGCACGCCCATTGGACCCTTATATAAACGACAAAATTCGTCAGATCCGGCGAAAAGGGCATACAAGTCCTAGCATAGTTAGTCGAGAAGCACGAGAAGCACGAGATGTATACTAGTGTAGATAGGTGTAGGAAGAGCATCGAAAGGTGACAATGGCCGAGACGACTGGCCAGGATTTACTGCGCCGGGTGAGCCACTGTATGACGACAAGGCAGTGGGAGGGACCCAGCTGTTGACGATGGGAGAGGATTCAGAACACTTTCCAAGATAAAAGGATGAGGGCATAGACGGAGATCGATGGAATACAGTGTCGAGTAAGCTGATGGCAGTACTCTGTGACTTGCTACTGCCTACATGTCTTGTAAGACTCTGAGTGGGATTTCGCAATGGATTCGAATGAGCCAGAATAGTAGTAGGAGTAGGAGTAGCGGCTGGGGTTTGTGCCGTAAGAGTAATTGACGAGGAGGTGCAAAGCGGATAAGAGCAGTGCCGCTCACTGACGATACAGTTGCTGCAAGCCGGATGGTTCATATCGCACTTGATGTGCCTTCTCTTACACTTCCAGCAACCGTTCCTTGACTTACGATGTGCACGACGGACCTTGGCCGTAGCAGCGTTAGGTTCAGGTCCGGATTTGAGGCCCAAGCTCCTCTTAGTACCAGGACGTGAGGACATTTGAGAGAAGAAACGAGGACAGCCTGAGGGTGTGGAGAAAGATATTATGCTGTCAGTCTTTTGTGGTAGTGGAACGCAAGGATGTAGTTGAAATTTGTTCCGCTTGGAAGGACTAGCCTAATTGGGCGAATTGCGTGTTGTTGCTCCCGTTATGGACTTTAAATAGCGACTTAAAAACAAGCTCAATAGTTACATTTTAGCTAAAAGTCCTGAAGAGGTCAAGATAAATTGTACAATCTTACTAATGTAACAAGCCTTCAAGGGGGAGAGAAATAACTGTAGCACGGCTTGAGTGATAGCTTTACGACTTATCACGATTGACCAAGATTAGTTACCTCATAGCCCCAACTCAGATATCGGCCATTTCAAGCGTGTAGGCTATGCTTATAATTGATCTATCCTGATTATACACCCTCAAACGATGCGTGGGCGTGAGGCCGTAGTAAACGGCACGGCCGAAGATGTATATGGGAGCAGCAGTGGAATCATGGGACGAAGAACTCTTAAAGAGACTTTCTGATTTCTGAAAGTGAGACTGTAGTGAAGATGAATCACATCTAGATACTAGAGCCGAAGCTGACAAGGGGCCGGGTTCGCCAGCGGCTAGATTCTCGAAAACACGTATGAAATCAAATTGTAGTAAGAGATTTCTACATATAGGCGGTCTAGATTTTATAGTTTTCATGAATTTAAGATCTAATCGTATCGGGATTGAGTACGAATCAATCTATTGAAGAAAGTACCATAGGTAATTATATAGATATTTACCGCGCGTTAGTTCTTTAGCTTTGGATTATTTTAAAGTGAGAGAAGGGCAAGAATGATTCAAGCCTTAATGCTGTCGTCTGGCATAATTAAATGTTGCAAATTGATTGATTAGATGTTAATGATATAGGGTGAGGGATTTTTGACCTGCATACTTGGACGACCGGCGTACATTACCACCTATTTAGAGCTTGTGTTACCGGCTTGCCCTATATCTGCTGTCATTAAAGAGAAGAGAAACTTTTGTTACTCAAATCCCATTTTTATACTCTAGACCAAAGAGGTATCGGGCTTACACTATGGCTAGTCACACGTATATCTAAGTGCAGATAAGACTAGTATTCTAGAGGTTCTTTAAAACTTATCATCATTACCCGAGAAAGATCTAATATGTATAACAAAAGGGACCACCTGTAGTGGACATTGTATCGCTGACGGTAATGTTCTTCGCAAGTTTATCCATCAAAAGCAAGTCAGTCAAGGCGGCTTTACCAGTCTGGCCATCAAGTCCCCTCGTCATGCCAGAATAGTCTCTAAGTCTAGCCTTTGTGTTGGCTTGCTGCCATTGCCACCAGAGACGGTCGACTTGTGTATGGTGAAGGAAGAAGATAGGGTCTGAGAGGCATGTCAGTGAGTAACTCGCTTCCGGAAGGTCCGGTCCGACTTACCATTCGGCGAGGTAGCCGGGTTCATTTCTCCCCCAATAGCTGAGTGAATGGCCTGATGGGGTCCTTGTTCTAATGCGTCGTGGTAAGAAAGAAATTCGGCGTTCTTCTGCACGATGGCGACATTCGTTTTGTTATACTGTCTAGCAAAATTGATCGAGTCTGAGGTTTCGCCATCTGCAAGGTGTCGGTGAAGGCAATGGGGTTTGTACTCCCGTACTCTAGCACTGACGCCGTAATACGAAGGGCGCAACTTGGAGAAAGGCCCATCGATAACACACCTAATGTCTCCAAAGATGTTCTCTTTTCTGGTGTCGCTGCCATCACCGCCAAACCCTAGTTTTGATGACATGACAGGGGACTTGGCAAGTTTCTTCACATCCTTTGTCCAGTCCCAATACGTTGCGTAGCCGGTATATCCACACTCTCGAAGCGCACCTTCATATACATGGGTGAAGTATCGGTGCCATGGCAAGAAAGCCGCTACAAGATGGACTATGAGTTTGAGTCAGTATTGAGGAAAGTGAATTCCAAGTGCATTCGTTCATTGCTTACTGCTGGGGTTATACTGAAAATGCACATAGGCAAAGTCGTCAAACAGGCTTGTTTTAAGTCCCAATCTTGACGGCTTTGTCTTCAGACACGTGACTGCGCTGATATAACTTTGTTTATCGGCGTCCTTTAATTGTCGCCATTCGACGCGCTTCACCGGATTTTTGCAAGTCGAAAGAGTATTTTTATAAGGAGTGGCAGCCGCAGCAGCGAAACTGACAAGGGTCAAGAGATAGGTGAACAGCATGATTGTTGAACGGCGATACTGAGGGATACTAAGTGGTTGTTGACACAAGATGAAAATCAAGCAGATGGACAGTAAAGGGAAATTATAAACACGAATGCGTTTTAAGCTGCTCCATATAAACACGCGCAAATATCAGCATTGACCAATTAGAATCGACTCAAGCATATTGTTATTACGAGAGGCGTTTTATACTCCACTTTGCTTGTCCAACTTGGTCCGATGGCAGTTTCGGGTGCTTAGGTCGGAACTTTAAAGTTTCACCCTATTGGCTGTCTTAACTAGCGTCTCGTATCAGCCAGATAGGTAGGCTAACGATGGCCTAAAATTAATACTTCTCGTAAATAATCGTATTTATTTGAGCGTAAAAGCGAATTGCCCCCACCCCAGTCTGAGCATACGCTATATAATCCTCGTTCTCGATCTCGATGCATGATCTTGAATCCACTCAACGTTTCATTAGGTGCTCGTGTTGTAAGCGGATGGCTATCGTTTGTCTATGGAAAAGCCAAGCTCGGTATTATATAGTTACCTTTGCACTCGGTAGTTCCACGGATCGTGGTTATATAAACTTAACTTGTCTGAACACAAGTTTGTTCTCGGACTCGGAAAGCTGTCAAAGCCGTAATTGTGGTCAAATTGATCTGTGTCTTAATTGATAAGTTATCTGGCCTATTTCCCCTCTTTTAGGTGGTTTACCTTACGCTATTCCTAATTGAGAAGTGATCTAGTCAGGTGACTTTCCTTCTGTCTATCTGAGCTTTGTTTGGTTAAAATGCATGTCTGTGTTAATATAAGGCTGGAGTGTAACGGTTGGGTTTTCTAAGGATAAACTAGACCGTTCTAGGTTTATATTAGTAGAACTGTAGGATATAATTTATATAGTATCGAAGTATTGTATTTTTTAATAGTTAATAGTATAGGTAAGGCTTTTCAAGATAAAGAAATTATATTAATAGTTAGTAAGGGGCAGGGGGGCCGGTGGACCCGGATGCAGCATAGGTGCTGGAAAGGCCGCGTCTCAATCTTTGGAAAGCTCGGGTATTACGATATCCGTCTAGCAAATGCTGAGAATGGCGAGGCGAGAGGCGAGAGTATGATTCCAGTCTACTGAGTATTTGTGGTAGTGCCGAACGCCTCACAGGGCCTGTCTCATGGCCATGATGCTGCGTGATGTGACTTAGACGTTCTGGGAGAACATTCAACAGAGATAAGGTTCTGATGGGGTTGTAGAATCTGCACTTAGAAGATGTTCTACAGTAAGGAAGAAGAGAAAGCTTTAGGCCAGTATCTTGCCAGCTCCGACTCTGAATTTGGTCACCCTACTGATTTATTCCCCCTGACGCAATTCCCCAGGACCTACGTACATACAACGTTAAGGCAACAGAGGTGGATCCTGACATCACTTATGGGTTCGACGCAATTTTGGGAGGACAATAGTCATGTACCGGGTTCCAGGCCATTCACAATCACCAGGAGTTCCGCGCAGCTATGCAGGCTCGCAAGCCACCGCTTAATCCCGACAATGAGATGTGGCGGCCTTGGATGGGTTCTTATGAAGCTGGTGCCCCTCCCCAGGGAGGATTTGGGAGTAGGTCTCATCCACTCTAGTCTACCCTGTGACCTTCGTGCTGATCTTACTAGTTGGACTTAACAGGCTTCTTCAGGGTTTCCTAGGCCTGCCATATATTCACGAAACCACTCTTTGGCCTTGCGACCTAACTCGTCTGGCCCCTTGAGTTTTACGTCATTAGAGTTACGATATATAGGCTGCTTTACAGTTCTCTATGTTGCTATTTCTTCTTCGTTGTTAGACTGGCTTATTATTTACTGCTTGCTGTCTCTAAGTTAAATTTTTAAGATAGTATGATTATTTCCCTTTGAGATTGTAGAACTATTGGAACGTAGATATTAACTCTTTTAGATCCTCTTAAACGTCACTGAACGACTAACTCTAAGAGCTTCTTGGGGCGTCAGTATATGTTAATGTTAGGTCCAGTACTTCGTGACTGTTTTCTTTCTTTATTCAAACAACGTAAACAGATATCTCTAATAGTGTAAACTATATTTAGAATACAGGGCACAGCACATGCGATACGGTTACACAACCAACAATATGGATCTTAACTTATTAGGTGCATAGCCATGACGTGACGTAAGGGCTCGTCTGGCGTGCTAAGGTAACTAAGTGATGTGATCTCAGACGGCAGTGTTATTATAGTAGGGGGTCTTAGCACCCTATAATGTTCGCTTCTAACTCTACTATTAAAGCAGAGTATACTACTTCTTTATTTAAGTAATAGTTTAACGATTGTTGGACTGTTTCTTGAGATACTATAATGAAGAACGACCAACCACCCATTCCATACATAGAGCTTGCGGTGGCTATACCGGCGCAGAGCGTTCTTACCGAAATTGGAAACCAGACACAGACTCAAAGGCCAGAAGGTTCAGACTCTAATAGCAATCAATTTCCGAATCTTTCCCAGACCCGAGCTATTTTTCTCGTGGCCGTTATATCCATCGCTGCTCTTCTCACCGTACGTAGTATTCCTTTAAAGGCAAACAAAGACTAATAAATTACTGAAACAGGTCCTAAACCCACAATCTATCGTTATAATTCTTCCAGAGCTTGGAAATTTGATGAGAATCCCACGCTCACGCCAACAGCTCATTGTATCTATTTACAACATCTCCATGGGAAACGTTATGCTTCTCTGGGGCCGCATAGCAGACGTCTACGGTCGACGTCTGGGCGTCGTGTCAGGATCAGTGATCTTCACCTTATCAACGCTCTGCCTGCCCTGGTCCAGCTACGAAATACCTTTCTACGTGCTAAGAGCAGTTCAAGGTATGTCCGCTGCCGCTATCATGCCATCTGGTATTGGTATTATGGCTTCCTCCTTTGCACCAGGTCCTTCTCGGAACATGGCCTTTATCGCAATGTCCGCCATGGCATCCTTGGGCTCAGTTGTAGGTAGTCTTCTCGGCGGCTTTATAGCATCGACCCTTGGTTGGAAGTGGGTGTTCTGGATACCTGCCATTGCCTCTGCCTTTACTACTGCGCCTGGTTTTGTTGTCACTGCTGGTAATGCCTTAAAATGCGTTACTAAGAAAACAACCGAAAATGGTAGGGGTAATAAGAAGCTATATAAGGACTGGATTGGAGGGGTTTTCATATCGTGCAGCCTCAACTTACTTCTTGTTGCCATCACGCAGGGCAATGTTATCGGTTGGTCAACATTCTAGATATCACCATTGTTAGTTGCGTCTTTACTACTTTTTGGAGGATTCATTTTCTACCAGCGCCGGTTAGAAAAAGACCCTAACCGACTACCTCTTATCCGTATGTCAATGTTCAAGAAGAAACAGTTTTCAGCGCCTTTTGTGCTAGTCGGTTACTTCTACGCATCTTTCAATGGATTTCACGTGTTTATTACCTACTTGTAAGTACAATCTACTACTCGTAGCAGTTATGTTCATTTGTTAATTTTCATTGGCTATCAGAAGTACCAAGGGCTTGATGAGTTGCAGACAACCCTTCGATTTCTTCCTGCTGGAGTATCGGGCCGTGAGTTCAGCTCTTTCGTTTCGTGACTGAGTTATCATTTTTCTAACGATAGTCACTAAAGTCCTCATATCATTCGCCGTCTTTCCAGCGCTTAAACACCTTTCAGCCTTAACGGTGCTTGCCTTCGGACTTTCATGCAGCGTTATATCTCCATTTCTCTTCGCATTACCTTCAATCTCTCTAGTTACTACTTACTGGGCATGGGGGTTCCCAGCAATGTGCCTCTGCATGAACGTTGAGATTGTTTGGCCTGTGTTCAGTCTACTTGCAGTTAAATACCTACCGCAGGAGGATCAGTCTCTAGGTAGTGGACTCTTGCAGACAGTTAGCAATGTTGGCCGAGCTTTAGGATTAGCAATTGCCACGGTTGTTCAGGCTCCTGTTGCAGGGAGTACAGCAGATGAAAAGGGATCGGGGGCTTACTTACAAGGCCTAAGGGCCGCGCAGTGGCTTAATTTTATGCTAGCCGTTACAAGCTTGTCAGTAGCTTTATCCTTCTTTAAAGGTTTAGGCAACACATGATATCTTATAACTATTCAGCAGAGTGTAAGAAATAATACAGTAGCTTCTTTCAGAGCTTTTACCTGTTAAGGTTACTTTTCCTGTTTTATACTTGAATTTTATTAAGCTACTATACCTAAGCTTATAAAGAGAAAGCTATAACAAGTTATATACTTAAACCTTTAACTTATTCATTAAATAACTTTATAGTTATAATTAAAGTAATAAGCCAACCTAAGTTATAATTAACATATAAATTAATAGCCTATCCTTTATATCTATCGTTAATAGAGAATTAAGAGAAATTTAATATTTATAGCCTATTGCATCTAAGAATGTAACAGCTAAGGCCTACAATTCAGTAGGGTTGAGTGCAAATAAGCAGAAACTATATATTATTTTCAATACATTACCCGTCCACCCTAACTCTTCAATATTCCCCTAGTATACTATATAATTATACCTTTGCCCAGTATCTCAGGTAGGAAGAAGGCTTAGTAGCTTATTTAACATAGTATTCTCTAGGGTAAGAGTATATTAATATAAGTTCTTAAGTAATACAATACATATTTCCATTTAAATGTCATTATATACCTACTACTAGCGCTATTGTACAATCTAATTATTACGCCAAGCTAGTCTGAATAGAACATATTGTCATCCCCTCCAGTATCCGAGTTCGCTCCTTGTTCAGGCTCAGACATGTCCTCTAGCCCTGGTTCTGAGTAGTCAGGTTCTGGATCCGATTGCTCTTCTTCTGGACTCTCGTCATCTTCCCCCTCCGGACTCTCACTAGCTTCCTCCTCTGGACTCTCACTAGCTTCCTCTTCTGGACTCTTATCATCTTCCTCCGCTGGACTCTCGTCATCTTCCTCTTCTGGACTCTCATCATCTTCCTCTTCTGGACTCTCATCATCTTCCTCCGCTGGACTCTCGTCATCCTCCCCCTCCGGACTCTCACTAGCTTCCTCCCCTGGACTCTCCTCATCTTCCTCCTCTGGGCTGTCCTCAGGATCATCTTCTGATAAGTGACTTGAAAGGGGGTCTGATCTATTATCTTCGTCTGAATTCTGCTCTGAGTCTGAGTTATTTTCGGCGCTCCGATCCGAAGCTTGAGCCGCCTCGCTGTCAGTTTCATGTCCCGAGTCCTCTTGACTGGATTCAGCATTCAAATCATCATCGCTATCGTCTTGCATACCCTGTCTAGAATATGCACTGGAGCCTTGATCCGAGTCTCCTTTGTCTGATTCATTGTCAAACTCGTGATCCGAGCTGTTATTGTCTTGGTCTTGGTCTTCTTGGTCGTCGTCTTGATCTTCGTCATGGCTAAGCACTTCAACTCCCGCACTATGATGTGAGATTGTGTCTGAGTAACCATTCAGAGAAATGTCGTCTTCCTGATTGTCATCGCTCTGATCTACAAAGCCTTCATTGACTGACTGTTCATCTCCCGAGACGGAACCTGCACCATTGTCGAAGGATTCCTCTTGACCTTCACTGTCATGATGTTGAACATTTTCCTCATCGTCTTCCCCATCTTCAGAGCTTTGCTTGTAAGAATGGCCTTCCGTAGCCTCGTGCGATGATTCATTGTCCGAGTTCTCATCGCTTTGAAGTTGCTGTTCTTGCATATCATTCTCAACATCGGATGCGCTAGATAGATCTCCATGATTGTCACCTTGTTGGCTCAAGTTATCTAGTGGCGAGCCATGTCCAGAAGCCTCCTCGTCATCACTACCTGGAAGAGAAGCGGTACTGTGGACGCCCTCGATATCGCTATCTTCATGCTCAGGATGTTGATGACTGCTAGATGATCCATCGAACTCATCGTCCGAGTGCCCTGCAGGATATTCACGACTACCATTGGAATCGACGCTTTCTGGATCGCTTGCATCAGAGAACGAACCTTCATTAATGGCTGTAAGGGAGCCGGTTAAAGCAGCTGCGCCTACAATACCAGCCCCGGCTACAAAAACGGTGCCGGAAGGCAACTTCGACGATGGAGTAGAAGGCTTTTGTCCCCCAGAGGAAGATAGCCCACTTCCGTCCAGCCCACCTCTGGATCCTTGGATGGGGTCTGAGGTATCGGCTGCCTGGACTTGAACGTTTTGTACTGATTGTATTGTAGGTTGTCCATAGTATCCTTCAGCAGATCCGGATCCTGCCACCGTGGCTTCCTGAGACCCGTTTGAGGGCATTGTTGACGACGGATCCGTTCTATTCCCATTCACAGAGCTCGGATCAAATTTGGGGTCAGACAGAGACGTTTCTGTGGTTGGTGCTGCTGTAAAAGTGGCGGTTGCCGTGACCTCAGTTGGAGAGATGATGTTGCCAGCAGATGGCCCTGAAATTGGCTGGGCTGAGCTTTCGCCTCCTGAAATGTTCCCTTGGGTATTTACTGTTCCAAGAGGTTGTGGAGTTTCACTAATAGGCTGTGTTTCAGGTTGGCTTTGTACTGCACTGGTGTTTTCAGTAAAAGAAGGGTCTTGTGTATTTGGGTTGGTTGCTGAATCTGATAACTCTTGTGCTGATGAGACGGGCTGGGTTGCGCAGGCATATGTGCGGTTACTTTGAACAAGACTGATCGGCGCAGTGCTGTTGTTGACAGGTTGAATGGTGGTTTGGATAGACTCTGTTGGGCTATTGTCATCGGGACCATCCCCTAGATCCTCTCCAGGATACTCTTCAGCATGTTCTCCAGGACAGTCTTCTGAATATCCTTCTAGGTGCTCTCCTGAATACTTGCCTGGATGCTCGCCTGGATGCTCTCCAGAATGCTCTTGGGGATAGTTTTCTGGATATCTTTCCGGGTACTCTTCAGGATGTTCTCCAGGATAGGCTTCTGGATATCTTTCTAGGTACTTTCTAGGATACTCGCCTGGATGCTCTACTAGATGCTCTACTAGATGCCTGCCTGGATGCCTGCCTGGATGCCTGCCTGGATGCTCGCCTGGATACTCTCCTGTTGAGCCGTGGCCACGTGACCCGTGTGCATTGTGTCCATATCCGTGAGGTTGATTTGTTTGTAACAAGCTTCCTAGCTTCTTGTCTGGTTTCCTTTGGGGCCTACCATACTTGTGGCCATCAAGCTTCGTCTTTGGCTGCTTGTGGTGAATGTGGTTGTGATTGGCGACAGTCGTGGAAGACTGGTGGTCTCTGCGAGATGAAAGGTCCTTCGAATGAATCCCTATACTGCCGGTTTTCGTTCCAGGGTGCGAGCGGGTAGTCTTAACTCTGCGCTTCATGTCTTCTGAGAATTTGTCTGTGTACGATCGACCGGACTCTTCAGCCTTGACTTTCGTTGCCACATTCTGAATTTCTTTAGTCCATTCTGACAAACCTTCTGTCATAGGCTTTATTGAGGATGCTTTGTCAGGTTTGAACTTGACTGAATCTTCCGCTGCAGCTGGCTTGGGCTTTTTTCCCGAGGAAGGCTTGGCTTTCAAGATGTCTTTCATTCCCAATGCCGAGCCAAGAGGCAGTTTGGAAGGCTTTTTGTCTTTAGCATCTGGTGAGAACAAAGCAGTGATGGGGTCTTCCTTCTTGAGCGACTTCTTAGTTTTCAAGCCCGAAAGCGTTTCTGATTTATTGAGTGGCTGTGTCTCTCGGAGCAAGGTCTCTAGTGGAAGTTTAGGGGCCCTCTCGGCGTAAATGTTGGCTGTTCCAGCTCGTCGCTTGTAGTCTGAAAGCTTGGAGAGAGTCGTAGTGCCATTGAAGGAAAGTGGATCATGGCTGTACCAGCTCCTTGTGTAGGCCGAAACAAATGTATTTTGGGAAGAGCTTCTCTTGGACTGTTCTACAGCCTCCAGTAGGGTAGGCATCTCCTTCGTCACGCCAGCGGGCTTGGATTTGGATGACTTCTTCCTCGACGATTCCTTCGATGTATCTACAGCCTTCGGTTCTGCATGCGCCTCTTTGAAGTTGATGCTGGCTGTTCCCTCTTTTGGTGATTTGGTCTTAGGCTGAAGGGTCTGGGTTCCTGGGCTTGGCTTAGAAAGTAGGGACAAGATCGAGTCTGATGCTGATTCCCTGCCCTGACTAGTAGCGGTCGCCTTCGTCATGGTGCCAATGTCTTGGATGCCTGCTTTAGTAGCTTCAACAGCGGCGTTGCTTGTCTTGCTAACAGCACCAACAGGTTTTCTGCGAATTGAAGTACAAGGCTGAGTCAGAGGCACCACTGGAGAGGCCAATTTTGGCATTTCTTGCTCTTGTGGTGGCTTGGACTCTTCCGTAGCCGAAAGGGTAGGTTGAGGTACCGAAGGGGAAGCCATTTTTGGCGATCCTCCAGCTTTCGCAGGATGAGGATCTACTTCGGGTGGTAGAGTAGTTTTGGATTTGACTTTCTCTTTATTGGAAATTGGTTTCGGAGCCTTCGCAACTATTTTCTTGTTGTCTCTGGGAGCTGAGATTGCTTCCACAGTTGGTGCCGGCATAGCAATGCCGTATTGCCAGGCAGTAGCCGAGTCGGCTAAGGCATTCCGTTCATTAATGGGCGACCATCTGGGAGCGAGATGTAGCTGATCTATGTAGAATGGCTTTTTCTGCGATTTGATCCATTCCCATGCAGTTGTCGCCACTGGTGATGATGGCAGGGGGACAATGGCGGGATCAGATGCACCACCTCCGATCTTGCGCAAATTGATAAAATGCTCTGCTTGGCCACTCGTGCAGAGCCATTTTCGGGGAGGACTGTACAATTTTGCATCTTCTCCACGGGGATCAGGCAGGAAAGACCAGAAGTTGAAGCCAGAAGGGACAAACAACTTCAGACAGTCTGAGCAAATATTCTTTGTGTCAATGTAGAAGATGATCAAATCTGGGTTGTGTGACGAAAAGAAAGCCAAACGTTTCGGATAACACTGGGCTTGTGAATCTCTCACGGAACAGACCAGGTAGTGCGGACAGCCTAAGCCATATCCTGAGAGCAAGGAGGCCACATGCTCCGCCGAGCCCTGGATAATGTACTGGCTCATAATAAGCAATTATTGGGGTAAAGAGGATCTGTTGTGGTATCGCGATGGGTCGAAGAATTAAGTCATGAGCCATATAGCATATCGATTATTTCTGAGATGGACGTATTTGTAAAAACGAGTTGGAAGTTTCACGCAGCCGGTGTGAGAGACGTTGCCGGATCGGTTACCCGTTGAACTAATTTTATCCAACTTAAAATGATATGCTAAACCGAGGTGGTATCAGGCTGCAGCAGCCATCAGCACTGAGACAAATTTCGTAAACTATTGAATTGGCGCATATGCGGGAATGGCAGGGAGAGGCTCATGGCGCACAGTTTACCAGATCAGGCTCGCACTCTCAGCCTCAAAGGTACATACATCAACCCCACGAGTCGCCTAGACACCTTCCTGAAGTAGTAAAGATTAACAATATGAGGTCCGATGACTGAAGAAGCACATTAAGCTTGATTTTGCGGCTGAATTGTCTTGTCTTGATCATTGATGTAAGGCTCTCGTTAAGTTGTACCGACTGAAGGTTGACTTGGAGGGATGCAATGGAATGGGGGCCGAGACCGTGGCAAGAAGCGCTCTAGACCAGCTGGTCGTTTACCTGGAGCCTGATGACAAAGAATTGGTAAATGTGGCCCGTCAGGGTTGAATTGGTTGCAGGGAGGAGCCTGTTTTAGAGCTGCTTCATATCGCGAGGTCAATGCCCTTTCAATCACGCCAAAAATACTGTAACCAATGCAAGAAGGACCTGTTCTTATTTTGTTCTATTTTATTTTCTTGCACTTCAACACCTGTCTGATCTCACGGTACATTATATTGCCTCTTTTCTTGTCAAACCCTCCTTTCAGTCTGATGCTCTCCTAGCCTATCCAGTCAGATTCTCCTTCACCATGATGTCGTTGCCCCCCTCCCCACCACTCAGCGAGTCTATGTCTCGTCGGGTGAGTTCAATGCAATTCACACCGACAAGACCGACTACAAATGACACCCAACGCTGCCACCAGCTCATGTCACAGTACAGAATCAAGAACAACAAGACGCAATCAGTACCGTTCACCATCAAAGACGCGAACCCCGTACTCGCTGCCACTTGTCGTGGCGAGATTCCCGATGCCACTCCCGGACTTGTCCGCGCCTTGTTCGAAGCCGGAGCCGACGTCAACGTTGAACGGTACAAAAGCACGAGCTTCTTCAAAAAGCTGCAGGACGTCAACCAACAAGATGTACGAAACCACGTCCTCCGAGACGCAGTGAAGAACTGCTCCGGAGAGATATTCTATCTGCTGGCCGAAAAGGCCGATGGCGAGTCTGTCAAGGAAGCTCTACCCATAGCAATAGCGTCGGGCGATGCGAACAAGACATACATACTGTTGGCTCGTGGTGGCGATGCTTCACCTCTTTGTGACGCCTTTCTGGGGGCTGTCGAGACTGGTCCAGTTGACCTGGTCGAAATGCTTCTCCGAGATACCAACGGAGCATGTCAAACATGCCGCGATCAGGGCCTGGCAAAGGCGATTCTCGTTGGGAGTTCGCCAAAAGCAACTGTATTACTGAACAAAGGGGCAGACCCAACCGCCAACGATGGGGCCGTTGTGCAGTCAGCCATTGAAGCCGGACTGGAAGATATCGCAATTCTTGCGGTATCTGTCGGGCAGAGCAAGCTATCGCCAGCATGCTTAGACAAGACTCTAGGATTGGCATACAGCCACAAGCAGTTCGAAGCTCTGCTGGCCTGCGGTGCTGCTGGAGCGAAAGGATCCAACACCAATGCCACTCTAGTCAGTGCAGTGTCAAGTATACAACCTAGCTTGGCGGACAGCCTCCTCCAATATGGCGCCGACATTGCCACTGATAACGGCGCTGCAATCACAGCTGCGGTGCGCACGAGGGATCCCGCCATGCTCTCACTTGTGCTTCGCTACAGGCCCCCACCACAAGTTGCCATACAGGCTATGGTGCAGGTTGCCAGGCTTCAAGACCTCGAGCTTGCGTATCAAATGGTTGATCAACTTCTTGTTGCGGGGGTTCGTGGCGATTGTGTCTCCCAGGCTCTAGTCGCAGTGTTGGACAGAACCCAATTGCCAGGGGATGACCGTCGACGCTTGGAACTTGCTCGCCTACTTCTCCTCAAAGGGGCGGTAGATATTAACTGGACCCGAGGTCAAGCAGTTGTCACAGCCATACTCTATCAGCAAATTAGTGCAGTTGGTCTGTTGTTGCAACACCGGCCCTCACTTGACACGCTAGAAAATGGCTTGGAACATGCCGTGACCATTCAAGATTCCGATACAAGACTGCAAATCACGAGATTACTCCTGGGTGCTGGTGCTGGTGCTGGTGCTGGTGCCTCCGACTCCTCGAGCCGTTTGGAGCGCATTGCTTTCATCGCCGCTGCAAAGGAACTGCACTTGGACCTGATTGAGTTCTTGGCGCCCATTTCCCATTCTCCACAAACCCTCATCATCGAAGCCTTCGTCTCAGCGACATCTAATAATAGCTGGTCCAGTCGCCGCGGTCTACCGGCCATTCAGGCCCTGCTGCGACGTGGCGCTTCTGGAGAGCACGTCGATAATGCCTTCTGCGCAGCTGCTAGTCAATGTAACCTCGAGGCATTCAATTTGCTGTTGCCTATGGTCAACCGTGATGCCCTACTGAGAGCCTTTGAAGCCATGATCACGGGATCTGCAAACTGGCAGTCTGATGAAAACTTGGAGGCTGTCAACTCGCTACTTGAGGCGGGCTGTAGTGGTCACCCAGTCGATACAGCGCTCATATCGGTCTTGAACTCATATGTCAACAAGAGGGCATCGGAGGATTTGGTCGATACGCTGCTTGAATATGCCGACGTCAACTTCCAGCATGGCGAAGCTACCAATATTGCCGTCCGAGCTGGCGACGTCATTCTCTTGAAGAAGTTGGCTGAGTACCACTTGAATAGCGATACACTCTCTAGAACTTTCGCGACGGTGCTGATGACGCCACTCGAGGAACCTGTCGCACTCGCCTTGATAGAGACGATTCTCGAGGCCACCAAAGCTTTGGGGAACAAGATTGACTTGGAAATGTGCTTGCCATTATCCGGCCTCTCTTCAGTGGCTGCCTGCATATCTACTCACTCTCAATCTGTGCTTTTGATCAAGCGGTTGCTGAAACTTGGCTGCAGCCCAGATAACCAGTTCTTGGCATCATTGAGTCCTGAATTTGGCGAAGAGTCAACTACAGCATTACTATGGATTATAACCCAAAGCGATGCCATCTCTGTCGACATTCTCAAAATATTAATTAAAGCGAAGGGTAAGCTGGACTAAATGCCCCTCCCCCACCAAAAAAGAATACTTCCTAACTCGAAAGCAGCAAATATTGACTATATCGCACCCAAGTCAAGATTAACGGCATTAATGCTAGCAGCTAAAGCACATCGACATGACGTGGTAAGGTTATTGCTCAAGGCTAATGCCAACCCTTTGCCTCGCGACTACCACGAGGAGACCGCTCTGGTATTTGCATCAAGAGCAGGGGATTTAGCTTCCGTCAAGAGTTTGATCAAGGCCAAGTCCAGTACTGATGACGGCAGTCTTCACGAAGCTTCTCGTAACTTGCATCACGACGTTGTTGCGGCCCTGTTGAAAGGCAAGCATAACCCAAACTATCCGAGCTATGCAAAGCGGCATAACGGACGGACAGCCATGCAAGAGCTCGCGTCCTGTGTTCAAGATGTGGGCGACATGCTTAGACTGGAGCAGACAATAAGAGCCCTATCGGATTCGAAAGCAGACCTTTTACTACCACATATCCCTAGTGGTAGAAAGAACTCTCTTTTTCTTGCGTTGACCAATCCTCAACCTATTTCCGTCACCAAGGCACTGCTAAAAGTTGCCATGTGGACGCAAATCAACCATCCTGACAATGTCTACATTCAGCACCTGCAATCTGGCACTAAGTGGCACTTTTCTCCGACCATGTACGTCGTAAGTAGCTGCTTCACTGGTGACCATAATCATGTGGAAGAACTGAGGACCATGCTATACATGGCCCAATGCCAAGATCGAAAGTTCCCCGAGTATGGCCCTGCCGAAGTCCATCAACTTCTCCCTGAAGACGTAGTGGGCGCCCCTCAGCATATTCTAGACAGAAATGCGAAGCGACTAGTAGACAAAGAGCTCCGAGAAAAACGCGAGCAGGATCACCAGACGAAATTGCGCTTCATGCATGAAGAGGCTCTCCAAAAGGGATATATTCAGGACATGCATGTCAATCAGAAGCTGGAGCACGCCTCCCGAACACACCAGGTTGACCTGGTGAATCAAGTCGAGAAAACGGAGCTGCAGCAAGGCGCGATTGAACGAAAGAACGCCCTCGCAGCGGCTAGCCAGCAACAAGTCGAAGAACACAAGGCACGCAATGCTTATATTGACGTAACCACACAACAGACGCAGCTACAGCTGAAGCTGAACTTCCAAGAGCAACAGGCCAAGTCCAAAATTGGTCAGCAAAAGATGCAGAATGTTCTTGCAGACGAGGCTCAGTCTTCCAAGCTCAGCTTTCAACAGCAACAGGCCAGATCCAAGATTGGTCAACAAAAGATGCAGAATATTCTTGCAGGCGAGGCTCAATCTTCTAAGCTAAAGTTCCAACAGCAACAGGCGAAGTCCAAGGTTGGTCAACAAAAGATTCAGAATGTTCTCGCAAAAGAGGCCCAATCTTCCAAGCTCGCCGGCCAGAAGCGGGCGCAAGCACTCAAAGCGGCTGGTGATCGGTCTGCCCAGGTATTGAAAGCCAGGGAACATAAAATGAAAATGGAAGAGACACGAGCTAAGCAAATGCTAAGGCGATAATGACCAAGGTATGGTGGCATCGCATGAGGAAGACGCGGAGGAGAACATGGACTTATTTCATATGTATATTTGAATTCCTTGTGATAATGACGAAACAGATTGTCGCTGGACGAATGATGGGTTGTAATTTTTCTTTAAGGTTCTCCTACTACTCCAGCTTCCGGAAGTAAAAGATGAAGAAGTACAGCTCTCGAAGCAAGAAAAACATGTACAGCAACGGGAAGAAGGCTAGGGACACTACAGTTGCCACCACCACCAAAGGAACCACGGTTGTACCTAGTGTTCGGTAATAGTGGCCATCCGTCTCCAACCCAACTTGCATTGCACCTAAGATCACAGTAATGGCAGCAAGAGTGAACAACATAGGTCCGCCAATGCCTGCGAAATATTGGTCGTAGTGACCGTTGATCTCAAGAAAACTTGTGCCGAGAAAAAGACTATGCCAGAAATTGAGACGTGTCAGGCGAATCTCCCCATATTGATACCGCTTGGCCACAGCCTTGTCGCTCATGTTTCTGAACGCTGCGCTGAAGACGCACCAGGTCTCCCATGTAAAGGTCTGTGGAATTAGCCTTAACTGCAAGGCCAAATCGAAGTCGGACTCGTGCAGAATTAGCGCCGAGTAAGTCCGAAGGAATCCCAAAGCTTCGAGTCGGAACTGGTGCTCCGCCTCCAAATCAGGCCTGAGGTGCGCAGCCCAGAAGTCATGGCTGAGGAGGAACTTTGGCAAGGGCTTGATAAAAACGCGTTTGTGGTGCCAGACGAGGTGGTGGTCTGGGAACTCAGAAATGCAAATGTCTCGGCCCTTCACAATCTGATGGCGCAGGGAGCTGATGTTGCGGGGGCGAGACACGAGGAAGAAGAGCCTATGCAGTTGGTTCAACCCTTCAGTCGACAACTCCCGCTTTAGGAAAAGGGTCGCCTCGTCCGGATCAGCAAGTGTGACAGTGGGATAGCCTGGAACAGGTAGGGCAGTATCGTGACCGAGGATCACGTTCTCTTCCAGCTTGAGAGGAGGATCGGCATCCATGATGGAAAAGAAGGCTCGGGGGAAAGGTTTGCTTTGTGAGCGTGGGTAGCAGTGTCGCATCTCGCATCTCACAGCGAAATGCGGCATAAATAATCAACATCAATAGGCATCAAAATGCCTCTCCATGCAGTGAGAACAATTGTGTAACGCGTCTGCACGCTGCAGGAAATGCCAACACACCAGGGAACTATTGCAAGGTGCATTTTGCCTCGCAGAAGACACCTACTCGAACAACCATAATAAACGTGGTTACACCAAGGAGCGCCATGCGTCTCATAATAGGTACTTCATCCTCAGTTTTGCATGGACAGTTGGTTGCCCTGTTTGTTAGCATCATGTGAGGGGGACTGAATGCTACTCCTTGTCATGTATACAGTAAAACTGGTAATCTCGCCCACTGTGTTGCATTAAAATCGATCTTACGGGAATAGGCTGTGCTTACAACGATCTCATTCGGTGCCTGTTTGAGTCAATGTTGGGGGCGGGGCCTGCAGTCAACACGGCACAGCCCTCAGCCGCAAGACTCTGGACTAGTCGAGACACGAGCCTCGAAACCATGATCCAACCAACTCGCTATTATCGCGCAGAAAGCCTCCCTGCTTACATGTCATTCCTGTCGTGCGGCTGAAAGATCACCACGTGATTGTAGAAGGCTGTCTGAGAGTGTCGGTTTCAAGCATTAACTTCAATTATTGTAAAAGACACGGCTTCTCCGTAATTTAGGCATATTGACCTATACTCACACATCTGAATTTTGAGGAAGCATCTCACATTTGTACTGCCTCAAGTGACTGCGACTGGCTAAGACTCCACTATACATCAGCTGCCAATTTTCTTTCGTCTCCATCTTTATATCGGGGACCAAAGGTTTGCTCAAGGTAGTCAGATATCGTTCCCCCGAAAATATGAGTTCCCAGACCCAATTGACCATGCAGAAAGCTCAACCTGGGTTGGAGAAAGCACACGAAGTGCTTCCCTCCGAGCCAAATGTTGATGGCAAGTTCCCTGACAAGATTCCAGTCGACAAGGCACCCGTATCAACAAACCCAAACGTTGAAAGCAAGCCATCCAAGACGCAGCAGGTCATCGCCGGCCTGGTCAAAATCAAACCGCAGGATCAGGGCCTGAAAACATACTACACACCGCCACAAGGACAAGACACAAATGTAGAGTAAGCATTCCCTCCTCATCCACCTGTTCACAACAGCCGCTCATCACCTGCAGTATTGTGGCTGTTCACGGTCTGGGCGTGAATCCAAGTGACACGTGGAATCACCATGCGTCAAAACGTAATTGGTTAAGCGACAAAGACATGCTGCCGTCGGAGCTCCCAGAAGCTCGAATTATGAGCTATTGCTACGACTCGCAGTGGATCGGTGATGACGCTGTGAAATCCAGCCTCGAAGGTGTGGCGACGAAGCTTTTGAGAAGCCTTGGTCATGAGAGAAAGGTATTGCAAAGACTTACAGCTACCTTCTTCCACTGATACTAATGAAATTTTGGCATAGAAATGCTCTGACCGCCCGATTATATTCATCGGACATTGTCTTGGTGGCCTCGTCATGCAGCAGGTAAGTCTGATGCTGAGTCATGGGACCATATGGGCTAATCCTTGGTAGGCGTATCTCAGTCTTCATCTACAGCCGGAGGACTGGCCCAACCTTTCCACAGACAATGTCAACGGCATGGTCTTTCTTGGCACACCTCACCATGGTGTTGCGGATGGTATTCTCTCAACGCAGGGACAGATCTATCAAAGTATTCTTGCCAGCAAACTTCACGTGGAGCCAAACATCCTTGCATCGGTAGAACGCAACAGTGATGTTCTGAAAAGTGTAGTTCACAACTTTACCCGACGTATTCATAATATTGCCAGACGTCCTGAGATATTCTGCTTCTATGAACAAAAAATCACCAACGTTGGAGCAATTGTTGGCTTGAAAACACCAGTATGTTACTGTAGGTACTCCTCGCGATTCGCAGACTGATTCGTTCGAATAGGCATTCCTTGTCGATGAAACATCTGGCACACTAAGCGGTCATCAGAAAGAGGAGCTTCCGCTCGACCACTTCTCCATGAACAAGTTTGAGAATGAGCAAGATAACAACTATCAAAGCGTAAGCAGAGAGGTTGTTCGGATGGCACAAAAGAGTGTAGAGATGAGCATCAGAGGTAAGGCAGAGCCCAAAATGTTACCCCCGTATAGAAGCGACACAAGCGGGTTTGAATACAGCACTGGTGTGTTTCCGGGTCGTGTCTTTCAGCTCTCCCCTATCTTTGCTGAACAAGAATATCGACGTAGGAGGGAGAGAAGCTGAGTTAGACCATGAATGAGACTATATCCGTTTTGAATTATTCCATGAAAGTTTATCTAACATTTGGACTCGGTAATAGTAAGCTATGCAGGAGCCAAATTTGACCGCGGGCGGCCGATTCCCACTCTGCCCGCCCCTATCGCAACCGAAGATAGATTCGCTCCGCGCGGTGGATTGCTTGAGAAGATTGCGCAGAAATTCGAGTCTAGTGGACGAGTCGCTCTTTACGGGCCAGCAGGAACCGGGTAAGTTACCTAGTGTGGTTATCTTTGGAATACTTAGTGACTCGGAGCTTCCAGTAAGACTCACGTAGCATTGGAATATGCATATAGATATCGGAGACAATATCCTGCTTCCCACATCCTCTGGGTCAATGCTGGAACGGCAGAGCAGTTTGAATGCTCTTACAAGCGCATTGCTGAAGACCGCCGCCTCGTTAGAGACGGCATGGAAATGAGTATGGTACTCGAGACAGTCTGGAAATTCCTCCGCTACGAGTCGAGCGGCCACTGGCTTATGATTCTTGATGGCTTGCAGGATGAAGCGTTACTGCAAGCCACAAGTGTTCAGCACGCTGGAAGGTCTCTGCTTGAATTCATCCCCAACAGTGTCCTCTCAAGTGTCCTTATCACAACACAATCCAAGAGTTTGTCTTTGCGTCAGGTTGGAAAGCTGTCTGATAACTCAACAGAGATGCCAAAGCTCAGTGAGAAGGACGCCTCAATTCTCATGCTAGGAAGAGTTACCAAAGATGCAGACCGGAATAGATGGATCAAGGATATTGGCAAGGCACTGGACGATCTCCCTATCGGTTTTGTCTTGGCACAAATCTACCGAGAAGAAGTTCGGGCGTCGATGAAGCCTCGAGAAGTCTTGAAAGCACTTGAAGCGCAGGCTGGCGAAAAGCGTCCAACTGCAAGAGTGTGGAACTTGCTCTTGGACCTTATGAAGCAGCAGTATCCAGAGTCTGTGGATCTGATGCTAATGATAAGTGCAATCGACCTACAGAGTGTTCCTGGAACACTCTTGGATCGGGTTCAGACCTCAAAACAAATACCTGTTTTAGTGAGATATGGCATCGTCGAGCCCTCAACGGATAAGCGAGTCTACCACATCACAAGTGCCATCAGATTGTGTGTTAGGGGCTGGTTGGCTAAGCATCCCGACCATAAAGTCGCAATTGAGGAGCTTGCGCTTTCCGTTGTGTGCGAAAGACTGACGCCCGAGACAAGTGAGGGTCTTCTGCCTTGTGCATTAGCCCTCTTGAAGTGGAAGTCTCACTCTAGCGCCATGCGGGAAAATATGGTCAAGCTGCATCGCGCCGTGTTCGAGCACTACAATCGCTCGAAGCAATTTTCACAAGCTCTAGGATTTCTAAAAAAGTGTATGAAAATACTGGAGGCCGATCCTAATATCAAGAACAGGGCAAATGTTATGACACAGACAAAGAAGGATGTTGAGCATGTCAAAAAGGCCCTAAAAAGGAAGCCTCAAACAGAAGCTCAAGAACCCGACACACGGAGTCTCACTAAAGTGCAGGTCGACGTCGATAAGTTGAGCACAAGCAATGATTACGGCGAAGACCATGAGGAGACTATTAGTCGTATGAGTGAACTTGCGGGCATGCAACTGGCGCGGCGCCAGAAAAAGGGCTCGAACAATACGGTCGACCTATATAATCGTATCTTGGACTGGCATCAAGCCAAACGAAAGGCCGACCATATAGGCACAGCCCGCCACCAGTATAATCTGGCGTTGGCGTACGACATTAAAGGAGAGTTCGACAAAGCCGAGAAGCTGTATCATTTGGCTCTTCGCAACGGACTGAAAGAACAAACTCACGAGGCACTGGCATTGCGATTCCGAATCCTTGGTAGCCTTGTCTGCTCATATGGTCGTCAAGGTCGATTAGAAGACACGCAAGAAGTGCTGAAGACTCTGTTACCAGAACAGATAGAGATCCTTGGATGGGATCATCCGGACACACTCGTAACAAGGCATAGTGCTGCTCTTTTGCTGCAAGAACATGGATCAATTGATCTTGCAATGAAGGAGCTGCGTCGCATTCTTAACGCCCAGAGAAGTCTGCTTGACCCAGATGATCCAGCTTTATTGCGAACCGCGTGCAGTCTGGCGTTGAATCTGAGATTACAAGGGCATCCTCTGAAAGCGAAGAAGCTTTTCGAAGGAACACTCAAGACACAAATACAGCTTCTTGGAGAGGACCATATCGATACAGCTAAGACAAATCTGATGTTGAAAGAATTATTACATGCTGATGCAACCCTACAAACGGAAGTTAGTTAGAAGATTGCTGTAATACTAAGAGTTAAATATCAGATAAAAGGAAAGCATGTGTCCAGATTATGAGAAGTGTTTTCCTGTCGATTGTCCTACGAATAGACTTCTTCCTTCCCACTTACCAATTGTTATATTTTGTTGGGCCCACTGGTTCTAATAAAACGAAAATACCGACAGAGCGATTGCATAACCTAGATGGCACGCCAAACATACTGGGATACGGCATAGCTGTTGTAGACAAGTTAGCCCTTATCCTAGCGCTGTTATACAGCGCTCTAGTTTACGCAAACTAGGCCAGACATCAAACCTATAGGAAAATGTTACTAAAGCTAGTGAACTAAATCAATGTCTTTACAATTTGCCTTGTAAACTTAGAGATGCAGTAATTCATCCTGAGGGTCTGAAACCACTGCGCCTAGAGACGTATCAGCCTCGTTGGATTTTCAAGCTTTAGAGTATACAGTCTTCCCTAGATGAGAGCTGAGTTCTCCTAACCTAGGCTGCAGATGTCTTTATCACTTTATGGAACAACTTTAACATACTCAAGATGTCGGGTCCATCAGGCCCAGGTTGTAAACTCTCATGCCGATTAGGCAAGATTTTCAAGTTCGACTCTGATGCATTTTACACTTCGCTACCTCAAATGCCTTTTTCTCTTCGGGCAAGAGGTTCATTCACATGATTAGTTGCTGGTGTTCGAAAGTTATGCGGCATCGAGCGCAACCTTACTACATCTCTGTAGTAGGTGATAGGCTCTCGAAGGTTGTCAGGCATTGGGTGTAGAACTGAAACGTCATGGCCGCCTAAATGTTCGGAACAGCCATTTTGTATGGGTGCCAGATCATTGTTTTAAATGGGTAGTGTAGTAAGAGTTGCTCAGGCTGGTAGCATCGAGTTGTTACTTTAGCTTTTTGAGCCGCATATTGGCACCGCGATTGAAATGTTCGTGGGATTTCCGAGTTATTCCTATTTCCAGTTTGATCTGTCCATTCCAGTTGAGAAAGAATTCTCGGATGGTAGATATATGTGCCATCGAGATAGGATTTGAAGTACGATGTTACGCGTTGGCTCGAGCCGGGGGGCAACTAAGCAAGCTTGGTTAGGCACATGATCTCAAGACACGCACATCACCTTAAGACGGAAAGAAAAGAGGATTTATTATCCACGGGTAACATTTTTCTTGTTTGGACGCCGGGCAGGGCGGGGTAGTAACACATACAGGATTATTATAGGGCTGCGCCTCAGTTGTCAACTGTGGGCTGTCAGCAAGCCACCATTTTAGGCTAGTATCTGTGCACAATGACAGAGAGCGCTTCAGTATTAACAGCTATGGCAAAGGGAGGGAGGGTCAAGGAAGAGCTCTTCTAAATGATGTATATAACGCATTGTGTAAGCACTAACCCTATCTGAGGCTTGTCATGTCATAACGTTATAACTAGGCTTTCAACCTGAACGAGGTGCTATTGGCTGAAATGCACTGCCTTGTATTGATATAAACCGCCTGACACACACCTCAGATTCAGCTCTACTCGGTCCGCATAAATAATAAATACCGCAGCCCATTCACTCTCATCTTCACATCCCCCTACTTCTTCATCAAATAACTCACACATAATGGAAGAAATATTTGTTGCGTTGATGGGAGTGACTGGTGCCGGAAAGAGCTCTTTTATCAAGTTATTATGCTCGACCGGGAATAAAGAGATCAAGATCGGGCATAACCTGGAGTCTTGTACGGCTGTGTTGGACGTCTATCAATGCCAGTATGATCAAAACACAATGATCAATCTCATTGACACACCAGGATTTGATGACGTGGATCGTACCGACAGCGAAGTTCTTCGCCAAATCACCCCCTGGCTTACAGAGACGTATCGCAAGAAGATACAGCTAAGCGGCATTATATACCTACACCGTATCACCGACATTCGCATGCAAGGATCTACCGTACGCAACCTAACCAATTTTAAGGCATTATGTGGTCCCGATGCTTTGAAAAACGTCATTCTCGCGACATCTATGTGGGACAAGGTGGAAAAATTGAAAGGTGAACAGCGCGAAAACGACCTTCGCAAGAAGCGACACTGGTGGGGGTATATGTGCGAGAAGGGCAGCACGATTGTTCGCCACGACAACACCAGCGAGTCAGCTAGGCGAATTGTTGGGCGATTTGTGTCGAAGCCTACTGTTGTTTTGAAGATTCAACACGATTTGGTAGATTTAGGCAAAAGCTTTGATGACACTGACGTCGGAATAGAACTCAACAAGGAGAGAGCCAAAGCCGAAGCCGAGTTTAGGAAGAAGAAGGAGGAAATTGATGAGGGGTGGCGGCAAGCTCTCAAAGAAAAAGATCAAGAGATGCTCAGTATCCTAACTCATTTACAAGACGAGATTCAAGCTGAGCGCCAAAAGCAAGATCAAAGCTACAGACAGCTACAGATTAGCATGGACCAGATCCAACAGGAGCAAAGGCGGTATCGCGATTTGGAGCTACAGCTTCAGGCGTCGGAACAAAACCGCAGAAGAGAAGCTGATCAATTACGGTACCAGCTTGAGCAACAACGGTTACTCGCTCAACCTCCCCAAATTCGCACACGACAAGTACGCCACCGGCAGGATCATGTAGCGGATGCAAGAACTGTGCAAGCGCCCGTTTCAGCACAACGCCCACGCCCAAGCCAGACTCAAGAACCTCGCACTGCTCGTGCTTCTGCTCCAGCTCCAGCTCCTGTTACTGTTCCTGTTGTAGCCCCTGCCCCTGCCCCGGCCCCTACCCCGGACCCTACCCCAGTGCGTGTCAATAGGCCCCCGCTGCCTGTCGACCTTAACGCCTTAAAAGCCGTGTTGCTGTGGTGCGAGGTAGGTGACATGTTTCAGAATTTGACCTCATCAAACAGCTGACACATTGGCGCCTCAGATCGAATATCGGCCGAAAAGTGAAAGTGCCAGGCGAGGGAAATTCAGTGAGCCTGGAGATTATGTATTGAAAATGCATACTGAGGTACCAAACGACACATCATACCCGGTGCCAGCAAGCAAGCAAGACTTCCTGAATCTGGTACAAAGAGTATACGGTCGAAGCTTTGTCTGGATCTTCTGGGAAACTAAAGTGGATGTTCCATGGTCCCCGCAAGCTTGGTTTCCTGGCAATGCTGAGTATGAGGGCCAAGTTTCAGGGTCTTGGGGTATCTTGAGTAGAAAGAAACGATGGTGGACGACATATCTTGGATAGCCACGGTAGAATTTACGTGTTTGCACTGCTGAGAGTTATGGGAGATTTTAAGAGTTATGGAAGTCAGGTTCCATTTACCAGCGATGTTCGAACGACAGAAAACCTATGTTTAGCAGCACTATAGTTACGCGATTGTGTACTTTGTAACTTCAAGTAGTTTATCTCCACTTTCTCAGATTATCAAGCATCGTCAGCCAAGATCCCTTCTACATTTGTTTCCCCAGGAGTATATTGCATTACAACACAACACACAAAGAGCCCGCAACAACAGCTATAGTTAGTTAGTCAAACAAGTACTTTCAACTCCTACTTCTGACCAAAGAAGAAACTCACCTCCGACAATCCCGGATACAGCGCCAGAAATAGTGCCATCAGCCAACACACGCCTGACGTTCCTGTGCGCTTCTACCTTTTGGTTGCGACCTGCCGAGAACTCGCGATGTTTCCTTTGAAGCTCTGTGACCTGGTGTTGGAGTTTTTGCATCTCGTCCAGACGAGGATCATGGTCCTCCAAGGTTTCAGGTCGTGACCTGCCGGGACCACGATCGTTGAGAGCCTTGGCCCGTGTCGCGGTGAGCTTGGCTTGCGATGTGACGAGCTGTTGTTGCAACATAACGATCTCTTGACTTCTATTGGATTCCTCCTTGGCCCAGTTTTCTTCCATCTTCGCCATTCGGTCGATCAGACGGCGTTTTTCCTGCTCATGTAGTTCTGGTAGTGTCTTCATCAATGCTCGATGAACTCTGTCGTTAATGGCAGAATTCTGTTGTAACTGTTGGCGTAGAACTTCAACAGTATGTACCAACTTGGCGTCTTGCTGTAGGAACGCTTGATTGAGATTGTGATGGAGCTCATTCAACTCCTGCTGTAACCCACGACGAAGTTTGCCAACCTCACCAAGAAGGACCTGTCCCGCCCGAGTCTCCTCAAGAGATTGACCAGCGTCTACAAGCTCATGCTGGATTAGCAAGGAGACTGGACCCATACTTCCATTTCTGAAGAAATGAGAGACTATCCTCAAAGCAGATCGCCGCTCTTCCGCTGTTCCTGAGCCCATCTCGGCATGGCGAAAATAGGTCGCACCATCAGGACCACACATGGAACCAAACGAGCCATTTGAAGAGAGTAACTCTCTCTCTCTTTGAAACATGATTTGTAAGTCGGTGGGATTCCACATAGTGCTCGCCACGATGACATTGCGATAGGCGTCCTCCCCGCACAACGACTTTAGCATATTGATATTACGCTGATTGCTCCCAGAAACCCGGTTGTCGCTGATGCGATGGAGGTAAATGATGCCGTGAATGTATCGCCTATTCGCATACGACACACCTAAAAAGTGAGCCACAAGACCCAGAGTCTCTTCATCTGGCCTTTCCGTATCGTCAAAGCCTGGGGTATCGATGAGATAAATATCGCGCCCTCCGTGGCTGAACCGAAAGATGCCCAAGGACTGAGTGCACGATCGCAAATCATGACCGATCTGTACGTCTAGACCAGTGCAACGGCTCACAAAGGTTGACTTGCCAGATCCTGTTAGGCCCATGACTAGGATAAATGCCGCATTCGGGCTTTATGGCGTTCATGCTTCGTTAGAGGAAATCCGTTATTATATGTCACGGCTCCAGGGTAAATTACCTTATTGGCGTGTGTGCCAAGAAATCCAAGAAATTACAGACTCCATCCCTATAGTATGTTTTTGAAGCTGCCATTGTAAAAAGCAGACTATTGTCAGATCTTAGGGAGTAAGAATTAAGGGAAACGGGTTTGTCAGAACCAAAAGCGCAGATAGTGGATTATTGTTATTTGGCTGTCAGCTTATTAAGACTGTAAATCGGGCTCTGGAAGCCTTGCTGAGAGCCTTGTTGGCTAAAGGTCTTTGAGAAAAAGCGTACCACTTGGGTGGGGTAACCCCTTGCCGGTTATTAGTCAACTCTCTAAATTAATTAACAAGTGGATGTAGGTAAACTCACCACCTGTGCCACTGTATTAGTTAACTTGATACGCGCTGTATTTAGTGAAATGATTATAAGGCGGATTTCATTTAGCTGAGTATATACTACCAAGTCTTTAATTGGCTAGATAAACTTATACAGTAGGGCACAGACTTATTTTCTTTCCTCGTAATACACTTTACTACTAATCTATTATTAATATGTTTATATATATATTTATTTAATTATAAAAAGATTTAAAATTCGTATCTATAAAATAGGCTAATTAAGTATTTATATACCAATACGAAAGGTATTTAACTTACATTCTTGTAAGAAAACCCTGGCTTAAATACTGTTAGCATTTTTAGCTTTCCAATAGATTGAAACGTAAACTCATACAAATCACGTACACATATTAAGTAACATGGGGCACCGAGGCAAGGTGGTTTTTTCAAGATGCTTACGGCATTTTATAAGCATATACTGTCATGGCTGCAATACTGAGGTAAAAGATTATATTTATAAGGACTAAATTACGATAAGTAAAGATCTTCTAACGTTAGGAACCTTTCTCCTTAAATTTGTATACTCAAGGAACAAGGAGAAGATGAGTCTAGCAGCAACTATATTAATGTATGTGACACTTCTTGGAGCAATAACATCGTACATGTTCTTTCTATTGAGGTATTGTAATAACACTTCAGTAAGCAGCCAGAGAAATCACGTAAATTCTAACGAATGTAGGTTGTTTACAGTGTCCCGATAGCCGACCTGGGTTCATAATCTCAAATTCATATCTAGAGATATACTTTGATGTACCTCTGTAAGTAAAACCTTACGACGTTCGACAACATAGTCTCCGCCCGTATTCTGATCACCCTGATAATCGAGGTGTAGCGGGGATTTTAGCCATTTAGGACTATGATCTCAGCGGTATATTGAGCGACAAGAACGATATATGAATATTCCTGTTCGACTATACTAATTGATTATGAGTCGGCATGCTTGCTATCTCCCAAGAGGAGAATGACGAAATGTGGAGAGGAACTTTAGCACCACTCTGTGCGACCCACGGGCGAGGCAAGAATCAATACGTTTTACAAACGGTTGTATCTCATTAGCTTCATTGTTTTATAGGTAGATTTACTTATTAGGCACCGGGTATCACTGCATTAGCCTGCCATCCTGCTTCCTTTCCAGTACGGTTGTCTTCAACATGATTTCCGACAATTTTCGTCGCCGCGCTGTCATTATCATCATGCCCCAGATATTCCTCATTGCATATTCCATCCTGACGCCTCTCGCACCTAACATTGAGTCCAACATTACACCGTGTTTCTTCGCCATTATCCTCGCCAATATTAGTCGTTACCCGATCAATCCCATGGCATCGTCGTGGTTGAGCAAAAACACAGCTGGCTCAGCGAAACGCAGTCGTGCCTTTGCTTACTATGTCTCTCTGTCTAGCGTTGGCGGCATCATCGCGAGTTACATCTTTATTGAAAGCGAAGCACCTGGATACCCAAATGGTTTCGGGTTATCGTTGACCTTCCGAGCGCTTAATATTGTGGCAGCCTTTGGGCTTTGCTTTACCTGCGGCAGGGTTAATAACAAACAGGATCTTACCACACAAGAAGAAATCGCTGAGTTGTATACTGATGAGAAGTTGGCCGAGCTTGGAAACCGCAGTCCTCTTTTAGATACACAAGATAGTTGTGTCCGTTTGCATACTGCCCAGCGATCAATGAGATTCCGCCGGAGGAGATTATCTGACCGACACAAAAAGAAAACTACCATCACGTGATGCACCCATTCTTACCAAAGGGTCCAGCATTGATTACGCGCGATTACTATATGCCGACGAAGCGAAATCGAAAATAATATTATAAAGACATATATAATGTTTTATCTTCGGCATGTTTTTTTTTATCGCCCTGGAGACGCCATCGTCTGGAGACATAATCGTGATACAAGACGTACCCAGGTACCCTACACTGAAGGAAATCATCAAGCTGTTGTAATTCCGGAAGGAACTATCCGAGGCTAGAAAGATGAAGAGTTTTGATTCGTTCGGGAATGTTCCCCGCCTCCGGACTTCTAATAGCGCCTTTTCCCATATCGGACTAGGAACGTAATCGGAATTAGCAGAGTCTATTAATAGTATCTATACAAGGATTATAGGAGGAAGAATTTACTAGACTTCCGAATAGGTAATGACAGAATAGTTTTATTAAAGAAAAAGAACTTGTTCAGTTTGTATATAAAAGGATTGTTACAGTAAAAGCCCCCATCCTCTGTCTGTGTTCTCGCTCTACGCAATCTTAAGCTAACGAATCCACCTCTTAAGCAACTTGAACAGCAGCAAGCAGAGGCGGAGCCATATATGTGTCCATGAATTGTTTCTTCATATTCTCCGGAATCGCCGCAATATCAGCCAACCCATGAGTAGCAGCGCTGTTGAACCCAGCATCAACATCCCACTTCAGCGCCTTCTCCCAAACTTCCACAAACGACTTCACTTCGGGTGCCTTCCACAGCGGTTCCTCCCAAGTTTTCTTCACTGCTTCGTACTGATCCCGGATTGCCTGTTGAACCTCTTCTTCCGTCGGTTTAGGCTTAGAAGGTAACCTATCCTCAAAGGATGGTTGCGGGGCAAAAAGGTCTGCATTCGAGGCTTGGGGCTTGGAAAAGTGGCGCTCTGCGATGAGTTCAACGAGGCTGGCGTCTGCGACGTTGAAGACTGGGTATGGGTCTTCAGAGAGGATGGGCTTGGGTGCGATGACGCGGATACCCATCATCAAGGGGGTCGAGCCGGACTTTTGATCAAGGAGTTGACCTGTGCCTGTGCTAGGCAGGGAGGGGTCGGTGCTTGATTCATCTGGAAATGGGGTGTTAGTCAAGCTTCTTCTTGTTCCTCAAACAGATGGAAGGGAAAAGCGTTGTTCAAACCAGACTCAACTTTGAGGGAATATGAGTCAAGGGAAATAACGAGGATACAACTTACACTTTGCCCAAAGGCCTGTCGGCATAGCATTCAGTACCATTTCCATCTGCCAGTTCGTCTCATCTCCATCGACACCAGCTTGAGTAAACTCAATAGTAAAAGTAGATGTCATGGGATTAGTCAACAACATCGGCTTGCTATAGACATCTGGCGGTGTAGCGACAGATCCATCAGGCTTCTTGAATTCGACAGGACTCGTTGTCTGGTTCCCATGGTCATCTTTGCCAGTGACGAGTTCGACGTTATAGAAAGGCATCTTACACTCCGTGACAAAGCAAAAGAGGCCGCCCTTTACATTCCACGGTGCATTCTTAGGCTTCTTCGGATCTTCATCGGTATTCACCAGTCCAGACGTCGCAACAAAATTGTGACCTTCATTTGGAGGGCGCCGGGGTTTCGCCTCTTCTTCACCTGGTGTGAGACCGGAAACCTGGCGCAGACTTGCAGGGAGTACGAGTAGGTAGAATTCGTAGAGGTTTACATCCTCGATACCGCCCTGAGCAGCGCCAAAGTCGATGCTGAATGAAGCAACCCATAGATCTACATGAACTGTTCCAGCGAGTGGCGGGCCCCAGAGGGTGAGTTCGGCGCCGATCTCGACTGAAATGTGCGTGTGGATGAAGAGGAAGTCAATATTGAAACTGACACCCACAGCGATACTGACATGGCCAATGAAATGGAACGGTTTGTAGTTGATGAGGAAGTCTGCAAAGGCATCAAACCAAGCTGAGATAGGTCCTGCGGAGAAACTTGCGTGAAGACGGGCTCCTGCCATGCAGACCTTGGGAGTCACCGTAAAGTAAGCCTGTCCTGAGACGCTGAGATGGGAGCCGAGACTCCAGCTGATCCCGAGTCTTGGTGGGTTAGGCCAGCCAGGAGGCACGACTATGGCCTCATGATAGCCTCCAAGAGTAAAGACAAAATCACCAACTCGGCTCTTGTCCGCATGGGGACCATCAAACCAGTAGACAAGCGCCATGCCGCCAGTGAGATGACAGTCTTCCGCCAGGATATAAGATCCAGGGGCAAGCTGGGCTTCGACCTTGAGCAGACCATAGTCTGGATCAACCGTGAGAGCCATACCAAGCTCGACATGTGCGAGTTTGACTGGTGACTTGGCAGAGGGGATGTCCGCAACAGCAACTGCATAAATGGCGAGCTTCACGGATCCGTTACCAAATTGCACCAATACCACAGCGTCGATGGAGACCATCTGGAAAGCATCGACCTTGAGACCAGCCGCTGCCCAGCAATTCTTTTTAGCGGGCGCGAACCAACCGTCTGGTCCTGTGTCTGTCAACTTCTTCAACACCTCAAGCGCATCCTTGGCGCTGTCGAGCTTCTTGGATGCGACGAGCGGATACTTGGTGACATCCTCGATCGCAGGCATACGTGCCAGTGAATTGTACCCAAAACCTCCAGTGAGGCCCGTGATGTCGGCAAACCCAACAGAAACAAGTGGTCCGTCGAGTTTTGCAAAGACAAAGACGGAAGTATACGGTTCCTCTCCATTCTGCGTCACCTCGCCATAGAAACCAGCAGCCATGAATTGGTAAGGTACATAGCTGATGATAAGCCCACCAGCGAAGTAATTTATATCATCAGAGTTGCCACGGCGGATGGTGCCAGCGATAGTCAACGGAGGTTTGTCAAAGGCCGCAGACATACCATCCAGAGAGAAACTGGCCTTGACATCCCCGAGACTATCAAGCGTCTTGATCTTCAGATCGATGCTGAATCCAAGCAACTCGAATGCTAGAGGGCCCAAGTCAAAGCTGGCATCCAAGATGACACTGAGGGTGTCGCCCTTGTACTTGAGACCGACATTGCTGACTGACAACGGGCCAGCCTTCTTCTTAAGGGGAGCATGAGCACTGGGATTGGCGGGACCGGATACTTCCTGTTTCTCAGGTTCTTTCGGCTTATCATCAGAGCCTCCAGGAACTGGCGGTGCACTTCCATTACCTGGAGCCTTATCGTCAGGCTCTTCTACCTTTTTGCTAGAGCCCTTGAAGTCGTAACCAAGGATGCAAGACTTATCGCCAGAAGAATCAACGCCGATGATACCAAAGTAAGATCCAGCCGCTAGCAAGAGGTCGGCAGGGGCTTTCTCCTTGAACTTCTCCTTCACCAATATTTTGTCACCCTCGAATGGCTTGATACTATTCAATTGGTCCAAATCAGCACGTGTGAACCCTGCCTTGCGAGGCTCATCCTTGGAGTCCTTGAGCTGGGGAGGACCCTTATCCTGTGACCAGATGTAATACATATCATCCAGGGGGAGTTTGAGGTCTCCAATCAACTCCACATGAATTGTAGGGAGTAGAGTCAGGTCAACCTTGGCTCTGAACAGACGCTTGGATGGCGCGGTTGGTTCCCAGTCACTACTGTGGATCTGATCAAATGTGAAACTAAGTTCCCCAATATTGATTGATGCGATGAGGTAGAAGAACTTGACGGGATCTGCAGGTTTTTCCTTTGAACCCCCTGCGTCTCCACCAGCACCAGCCTTGTCGTCTTCTTTCTTAGCAGTCGGCGTGTTTACTCTAACGTTTAGCGCAAGGACGTTTGAATCCTTGCTTGCCATGAGCTTCATATCGGAAACAAATGCGGGCAAATCCAACTCAGCAGTATCACTGAGCATGGAGTGGATCACGTCACCCAGGGTGCAATCTTCGCTCTGGGGATTGAGAGTCGCGCTGAACCCCCAGTTGCCGGAACCCTTGTGATAGAAGTCAAGGGTAAGGACAATCGCGGCGACGTGGATGCTGCCTTTGATGGTGAACTCGCTGGCAGCAGCCGTGTCTCCTGTGTTTGAGTATTTGTATGTAACGTCAAGATGATCCACGACGATTGAATCGATCAAGGGGATGACATACTTTCCAACATCAGGGTCGAAGAACTCGACCAAGGAAGTCGCGTAAATATTCTCAAGTACTGCACTGAGTTCCCACTCCCTAGAGTCCTTGTCCTCTTCTTTCGGCAGTACATCACCAGTGCCTTGACCGCTAGGAACGACAGCACCAGCTTCTGTAGCAGAAACCGTTGGGATTCTGGTGCTATCATCCTTCACACTTGGGTCGGGCTTGGGCTCAGGCTTGGGCTCAGGCTCGGGTTTTGTGGACTTGTACTTCAAGCTACCGATGAGAGTAGCCGCAGTGTCAAGTTCAGGAGGAGATGATGCGCTGGCACTGAGACCAGCAACAATCCCCAGCTCCAGAGAAAAGTCCGATTTCTTTCCCCAGCTGTATGATGCGTCGACCTGAACATCACCTAGGTAAGGCTGAGGAACGGCCGGTTTGGTGGCCTGTTCATCGGATTTGTCTACAGCCTTGATAGTTCCTCCGAGCGCGAAGTCTGTGGTGGAGAGACTGAGATATGCTCGGCTGATCTGTGAGGGTATGGTGTCCGGAATACTGCCAATCGACTTGCCAGGGATGATGTAGCGCAGATCAACGACTTTCGCAGGGTCAATTGATGTTTCTGGAGTCAAGACCTGCCAATCCTCCAACAGAGGGGCCTGACTCCACGGCGTTGATATTTCAAAGTCTGTTATTCACGATATCAGCGCCTGTACTTATGGAAAATCCTCGCAGGGGCATCGAGAAACTCAAATATACCATTCCAAAATGACCCTTTAATTGTTCCTGACCCTCCATTACGTTTACTCCATGTGTACGATATAAGGAACAAGATTGGCTTCGTCACACCTGGGGGCTGACCAAAGGCGGTTGTTGATATCTCCACGTCAATGCTGAGGTAGTCAAGTACTGGGCCAGAATCTTTGGTTGTATCGAATTTGACAATCAATCGTCGTATATTTATCTTAGAAGCGATACCATCCTTGGTCAACACGTCGTCCATGAACGTCTTGAGATCTTGTGACACAAGACTGCCCAGCCATTTGACGATGGCCAGAAACCCTGGTGTTTTCATATCTTCAAAGGCAGTCGACACATCTTGACCTGTCGCGCTTCTCTTAGGTGTCTGAATCAGGAATGTCAAGGTCATCGCGGTCTCCGAAATCTCGATGGCAGTATTAAAAAGGACCTTTGGCGTCGTGGTATCGTCGGTCTCGATGGAGCAGCTGGTGGTGAACATAACATTGCCAGCGCCTATCGCTCTCATACCCTCAGTAGTCTCGGCAAGAGCCCAGTACTGCTTGCAGATGACGTCTGCTGACTCCACGGTGAGTCCCTTGAGGACACCCCCAATCAGCTGTTGGATGTCTGCTACCGCGTCGACTTTGAATTGAAGGCGGATGACCGTCTGCGGAGAGGTCTTGGAAGCTCCGAACCAAATTGCATTTCGAGTGCCCTGATTCTGCTGGAGTGACACTAAGGCCAAGAAGACTCTTTGGAACGAATTCCTTCATTCCGGGGATGCAGGCGCAGTCAAAGAGGTCCTTGACGGTCGATGACCAAGGTGTCATTGTCTTGGACAGGGCACATACAAGCCACTTCTTATCAGTAGTGAAACCACCTTCGAAGATGTTTACAGTGCTGTCTGGAAAGGCCTGTTGTAGGTCCTCCGAAGTGGACGTGAATGTCATCGGCCATGGGGTTACTAGATTGATCTGAAAGCTCTTAGAAGCATGAGGGGCGTCGGCACCAGTGAAGGTGACAGATATGTTGGGCGCTTCATCAATGCGTTTGAACCATTGAATAATCTCGTCACCACTGTCGACTTGCGAAATATTCTCGGCGTTAGGCTTGCTTGCCAGGATAAGGACTTGGTTCTGGAGCGAGGAAACAAAATTCTCTAACAGCGTGCCCTTTTCGAGAGTGCTGGCTTCATCATCACCAGGCGGGGGCGGCTGTGGTGCATCACTTGAGTAAAGTCTGTATTTTCCCATTTTCTATGCTGGTGACAGCGTCAACCTGAACGAAGATGGTAGTAATGGAGATTCGTAGTATTGAAATCAGTAGTGGTGATGCTAGGCCTCGTGAATTGACGGGGCATTTGGATGAGGCCTGAGTATCAAGTCCTATGCACCGTCAGTAGCGGCAATGCATATCGGTTTGCACCTGTCTGATGTTAGCGAGGAGGAAGCACTGTTGAGGGGCTATGGCAGGCGATCGACCATGCTGCAGTGACCGTCATTGGCAGTAATGGGACACTTGCGTGTCTAGAAACGATGATGCCGGGAAACTGGCCTGAACCTCTTTGTGGAGTCTGACCATGGCTGTGGCATCCCTTGATTGACCGCCAAATGGGGAAATGTGCGCATCTATTCATGCTGCAGCTGTCTTGGTCGGATTGTGACAACAGGCGAGTCTCTTGTGGCTTGATGTCACGGAGCTGAAAGGTTGCTGCAGCATGAAATTGAGCAAGATTGTAATATTCACCCCCTCTAAAATTGGTCAAAAGTTGCCTTTGCCTGGACTGTTTTGTGGCTGGCTGATATGCATGGGGATAGAGTTCCTGGGGGTAGAAACATTCTGGACGGTTGACAGGGGTGGGGGTGTCTCGAAGAAACCTCATCACATCCGTCCCATACATGATCTCTTTCAGCCACTCAACGCTTGTGGGGTTACAGCGATATGTAAGACATCACATCCGTTGCAAGTCGCGTAGCTGAATCGACTATTCCGATTGGTCAGCTGTCACGTCACATCACATAGCTTAACTGAGTTTCTTACGTTTTGGTTGGGACCCCCCAATGCTGCATCTACTGCATGGCGCTACTGATTGAAAAGTGAGGGGAAAGCGGATGGTGTATTTACAGGTACATGGTGAGTTTACAGATGTTTGGAATGGGATGGGATGTATCTGGATGAACTGACACTGATGCAACACTCTATAGTGCAAATGCAGATGTATGCAGAGTAGGCCGAAAACTTCATAGTGTATATCAGAGTATGGGTTTCGCCTGCAGATCGCTTTGGTCTAGAGAGGGTCACTGGGTGAAGATCGAAGACCTGAGGACGGATACCTAGTAACATGGCACGCATGTTTCCACAAACAAGCAACAGTCGCTATTCACTGCTAATTGTGAGAAGTCCATATCCGCTCCTACGGCAGTGTCAATCAAGACTCCAAATCCAACCTTGGTATTACCAGACTCCCACTATTTCCCAAGGAAGAAACAGAGCATCTTCCTAAAACCTCTTCGCAGAATCAAAGTCTTCCATAACGACTCACATTATGGCTTCCGATTCAGATCCAGTGCTTCAAGGCCCTGTTCTGGTGCCCATCCAGCTAGATGCCTTCGTTCTCAACGTTGCAGTTTGCGGCGACGACAAATTGGGAAACAATGACTCCCTCATCGCTCCCATCACTCAACCCAACTACACTTTCCTCCGCCTGAGGGACTTCCTCATCCAGAGCGATGTACAGAATCATGTTGACCTTCACGCTGAGGCCCCTGCAAGCATGAACACGAGAATGACCGATTTTGGAGGAACAAAGCCAGCGCTCATGAACAGTCGCTGCGACGTCTACCTCCATTGGACGCTCCCACGGTACTATCGTATCGCTCCGAAGTTTACAGTCGCAGCTTCTGCTCCGGCTACAGGCAAACCGGCCTCACCACCCAAGCCCGAGCCTCCCCCGATGAACATGATACAACCTCCTACACAATGGCTTGTAGTGCGAAAGTTGAACCTGGAAACACTGGCTCCAACCCCACCCGAAGGCGCGTTCCAAGAGTATTCTGCTTGGGTCATTGAAAGTGACCATCAGTGGGCGCTTTCAGATATTCCACTCTCCTACGACCTCCAGACCGACGTGTCTCCATTTGTGGTGTGTGCACGAGATGGTACACAGGCAGACATTGAAGAACAAGCAGAGATCTTCATCGGTCGGAAGACGCCCTTGGAGAAATGGAGCACAGTGGGAAAGGAGGTTCCATCGGGAGATCCTCCCAACATCAGCTTCCTGCTTAGTGGAAACCAACTGTTTGCAGATTTCCAGATGCACAACTCGAATGTCTTCAGCATGTTGGACAACTTCCAGTACATAGATTCTGAGAACAAACCTGCCTACTTGTCTCATGCTGAAACGAGCTACTATCTTATGGGGTGGCATTACGATGAGAGTGTTGATCCCTTCTGGAACACTTCCTCAGTGAAGCATCAGGATATTCTCGAGTCGCTCTCGATGAATCTTCAGCCATTTCCCCAGCAGCCGACTTCTCGAACCAATTGGTTATCTGATGCAGCGCCATCGCGTCTGGTATGCCACGGAGCCATGTACAACGTCAAGTATGATTTCGATACCAAACCCGGCCAACTCTTTGGGAAGCCTTCACCAGCAGATGAGTTTTCGCGTACCCTGCGAAACCAGACGCTGCCGGTCGTGTCTGTGGGCACAACACCAATGGACGCCCTCATCTCCTACTGCACCTCAAGAAAGGTTGACAAGACAAAGACGGCAGGCGATGAGAGGCCAGAAGACACTGTCAAAAAGCTCGAGGAAGATATCCTGTCTCTTTACTCGCTGCTTCACGCTAGAGATGATGGTGCAAAGGGCCAGAGGGAGGCGAAAGACACCATCTACAACTGGAACTTCCATCGCGCTCCTGGTGGAACCTACTTTCACCTCTCAGCTGAAGACGATGGCAAGGGTGTAGGCGGTGTTGCAAAAGGATGGCAATGTCAAAGAGCCAGACGATGAAACCAAGAAAGCTCTGGGAACATTGAACCACCAGCAGACTCAGCTAGACTCGGTGAACCGCCTGATTTCTCAACGGCAATGGGACCTGTTCTCACTCTGGTGGAAGTATGAAGAAAGAAAATGTCTGAATAGGATTGTAGATATCGGGAAGATGCCCTCATATAGCCAACTCCAACCGTAAGCAAGATTTCCTGCAGGCGTAAACAGATGCCTGATCTGTGGGATTGACCATGCCTTACGTTGCTTGTGGGAAAAGGTTGAGGCTATGCAGTAGCTCATTGCATGTCAGACGCATGTGACAGCCACGGAAAAAGCAATGTCCGTTTATGTAGCCGTTAGAGGACTTCTTTTGGAGTTAGATAATGTTTCAGGATGGAATAGTCTATGGCCGTACAGGAAGTAGAATGACTGGCCGTAAAGATATATTTAGCAGTGGTGCTTTGGTTAACAGTTGGATACAGTTTGGGCTATAAATGCAATTAGTATTGCTCCTAAGACGCCATGTGGTAAATTATCCGGATAGTCCTCTTACTGACCCTAGTTCTTATACCGCGACTCTATATATGGCCATTGCCGCTTAGCTCTAAGTATTGTACGAATCTTTAAAGACTTTTAAGAGATATTATTCTAGTCCTTATTTAGTACTTGATACCTAGTTAAGGGGTAAAAATATGAAAAGTACTACTCTTACTCTTTGGAGGTAAATATATATAGTATGGTACGATTATTAATACTAGGATTAGGTTATTTTAAATATAATATAGAAATCAATTATAATATCAAATATTAATAGAAATAGTATTAGTAGTATCTAGAATCTAAACCTTATTAGTTAAACTAGAAAAGACAGGAAGAGCTAGGAGAAGACTATAGCTTATATCTTGCCTTTTTATGGATTGGGTTTTACTTATATTATAGGCCTGAGGTATTCACTTCAGCGGGCTTAAAAAGCCTTTGACATGCTAAGTGCAACTGTTGACGAGATTATTAAGGAGAGTATGAATAGGCTGGGTAAGGATTCTGAAAGAGCGGTTCTAAATGAATTCAGCTTTATTACCTAAAGTACTTAGACACAAAAAGACACGACCCACTTCGGGGAACATCCAGGCAGCGTGCCTTATAAGTTATGGGCGGTGAAAACCATGTTACAGAATCAATCTACAAAGTTAGATATAAATACAATTCGAATGAACAGGCAATTTAACCTATACCTAATAACTATTCACATCTCATCCAGAGACGACCGTACCGTTCAACTTTTAAAGCATACAGCCCTTTTCTATATTTACAGCCCAATAAAGTCTTATTTGCTTCAACCTAACCTATATCTTTACCTTCACGATTCTTATATAAAGAGCTATATTGACCTCTGTATAGATTATGTACGGTAAAGAGACGACCATCTATCGAAGGTCAATGAACAATGCGTCTCACCTCATCCACTACTGCAGTAGCCTAACCCAGATTTGGTAGATCTCGAAGCTCTAGTCACTCAAGCATCAGGACGATGACTGCGAATATACAGGTTACTTATCAGACAGTCAAAACTTGATACCTCGGGCTTCCATGCTGGTAACTTCCTATCGTTTGAGACGAGCTGACTTCTAACGAATTTCAACCTCCGCACGCGGCTTTTGCCCAGGATATGACAACAATCGTGGATAATAAGCTGCCGATGAGGCTGCTAGCACGTGTCAGACATTGCGTGTATTTGGTTCATTGATGTAAGATTGGTATATTCATCTTGTGTTCTGTGAAAATCTGTCCCCTGAGAGCGTCGCCATTTTGGCGCNCTGTGAAAATCTGTCCCCTGAGAGCGTCGCCATTTTGGCGCCTAATCTGAAGTATCCCTGCTTACACGTGATACCCTAGCACCTATTCAACAACACGATGCAATTTAACCGTCAACAGAAACCCACAACATTAGACGCCAGTCGAGTTCTAGAACAATGACTAGGTCAAGATGTATAGATTGAAAGACATCAGCGAGCGTTAACGAAAACTACCGGCGCTATGATTATTCGAGTCTGGTATTTGTCTTCTGAAGTTCCCAAACATCGCGGATGTGTATCATGTCGCTTCATGTTCGGGAAGAAGTTTGGTGAAGTTATCCTGACACTACGCCTCAAGTGCCTCAGACCAACTTTCCCAATACTCCGCAGCCCCAACATATACGCCGACGTTACCTCCCGGTAGGACTGCCAGAAGAACTACGGCTACCAGAAGTGGCGTGCGAGCCATTGCAATGGGGCCTCAGATTTGGGCAATCTTGACACTAGAGATATTAAGTTTTATCGCGAGTCGGTCGAGTGGCTCAAGGCTCAAAGTGAGTCTGATCCCAAGTACAAGTCTGACGACATACACTTCTGGGTTGACGTCACTCCTGTTAAAATTTCCCCCAAGCCTCTGTTCTCAGCTTGTTCGAAGAACATTATTGGCTTAGCTGGCCAGGTCAAAGAAGCGCAACGGGCCAACAGGTGGTATAATATGGTGGGAAGTACAGCGTTGAGGTTGAGACTTCTTAGCTCTACATAGAGTTTTCTAATACATAGATCTTGGGCTATACAGGATATGGCTTAGTAAACCTTAGTTACAACTGTTATTCTCCTACGTTTGAAGCCTTCTCTTACCTTCCGAACGGCTTCATGTCATTAGACCAGCTCTGGACATCGGTACCACCCAAGTCGACGCATTCTCCAACGTTGGAGACAACGAGAACCACCTTGCCGGTACAGTCGGGTCCGGTCCATCCTGCAAGGAAATACTTGCTAGCCTCTCCTACCACTATCGTGGCTGAGCCAGTTCCGGAGATGGGCCTATTGATGCAGTTGCCCCTGGAGCCGAGGTAGGCATATCTGGTTCCAGTCTCACTACAAGTGGCAGAGTCGGCGTACATACGACCATAGAACTCGATTGGCTTATCGGGGACGCCTTGGGCCGAGGCAGCGACAAGCCCCGGGAGGGTGAGCGTGATGAAAGTAGTAGCAGCAAGCATGATTGGAGAAAGGAATGCTGTTGTTTTTTTAGATAAATGACTGGTGGAGAGTGTTTGTGTGTGATTGACTGTTTGAAAATGTTTGTGCACTTTTTTTGCATAAAGTGCTTGAAAGTTTTCTGTTTTACTTGACTCTACAGGCGAAGTTGTGCTGTTTATATATCACAGGCAGATTATTAAGACTTTCAACCTTTTCCCACTCATTGCTGGGATAATTCCCTCAACCCCTCACTGCGTATTGGCTAATAACGCATGTGATAGGTTGTTGTCAGTTTAAAGGATTCGGTGGTGTGATCTAATAGCGAGAAGGATTGCCTCAGTCTTCCTTCAACAGGGTTAATATTCCGCCACGAAAATACTCTATGCAACCCAAAAGCACATACCCTAGCTTTTCACTCCAGAGGCTAATTATTACATAAGGGATATATAGTACGATTTTCATATAGGTCTTGAATATTATTTAATAGAGGAGTCTAAAAGAATCAACAATAATTCCACAAATGCTAAGACTTCTCTTCTTTATAGTACCTAAAATTGGGGTACTTGTGTAAATGCATACAAATTGGCCGACGTTTCAGTTAAAGACAAGAGCCCTATTGATTTCGCCATCCTTACTGAATTCACACTTTAATATTTAAGTTACTATAGGAACAGTAACTAATTACTATAATTACCCTCTCTCGATAAATTACAACACTATCCAGCTAAGATACTAATGCAATCTTTAATTATCCCGTATAAATAGGTTTTATATAGTTATTATTTACCTAGAGTTTCCGTAAACATATTAATTTGTACAGTTTATCAAATTCCATATTTTCAAGTTCGTACAACTACAGCTGTATTTTCTTATAATCATAAAAAAGCCCCGTTAGAGTACTGTTCTTTTCTAGTTCACAGGGAATTTATTCAGGTACCCTAATCGGAAAGAATAACTGTAAAGTTCATCGCACTGGACAACATAATAATTTATTATCCAGGTTAAGTCTCGACCCTGGACATCTTTTTGGCATGAGTTCTGTAACATTCAATATGCACTTAATTGGTTATTCGGGTCTCCTCAGCGGCATTTCCCATGATTTGAGTAAATGCGGATTATGTAGTAAAATAATCGCATGATGCTCGAGATCGAGAGCCATCCGCTTAAACGTGTAGGGTAGTCCAGTTGCAACTCGTTTATTGTCTGCCGATGCCTAACTCAACTCAACCACTTCAGCACCATAAAGTATTACTGAACTCATCACCGACTGTTATAGTAACTTCGCCTAGGTACCTCCGCAGTAATGTCTACCTCTATAATAGGGTTACATAACACCCAGCTTGCATCGTTAAGGTTCACCACAACCCTTAACATTTATTATCTCCCTCACGAGATTCTTTCTCACATAAGATGCCTAGAGCAGACTACTCAATAGGATTAAAGGCTCTTCAGTTCGACTACAGATGTAATTGCAGTCTTGGAAGACAATGATATATACTTAACTGTCTAAATGGAAGTTAATGATGTTTCCGTAGAAAGCCGCATTTTGCGCTTCCAAATGCTAAAGAAATAGGAAGAAAATTGCTTCCCCACTATCATTAAGCCCCTTAGGAAAGTCCGATTCTTCTTCTTTTAGATACGCTGCCATGCAATGGGGGAGCGTACTAGGATAAGATGAAATAAATATAATTTATTGCCCCTGGGAGAACGGATTCTCTGCTGTATGCCGGATCACTTTAGAAAGCCTCAATCTTCTCGGCGTATCAATTTTCTTGCCCCCGCTTGCTTCATTTTGTTTGATTGGCCTGCTTGAAGGTCGATTTCCGCCACGGGTGTTCAGCGCCCTGTTTTTGGCAGCTGAGGCACAGTCTGTCAGCTCGAGAGCTTAGTGCTAGTGGATATCTATAAAACCATTATTTAGGTTGTTCTGTTTATACCTTCAGCCTAATCATTTCGTTGCCGTCCCGTATTTGACATTTTATGTTATGTTATGTTATGTTATGTTGTGTATATTTTTAATCCGAGGGACTATAGGCCCTAAATATTCCCTACTGAGGCAAAGGACGTGCTGAGCTAGAAAATTGAGAATCTATCTATACGTTGATTACAGAAATACCATTGGCTGCGAGAATAATTAGTCATTCGCTACGCGAACTTGGTGTTCCCTCGGATCCTGATTTTTGCAAACGCGTCAGTAAACTATACTCTATCCAGCATATCATCAGCATAAATGGCGTATCCTATCGAGCCTGTTACTTTTCAGCGGGATGATAAGACGCAGCTGGTACATAGCACCCGCTTTTGGAGCCTGGTGTCAGGAAACCTGAGACCAGCTTGTTCACGTTATAGTCCAAAACTGACAAAAGATGTTCACGGTCAAGTAAAGGGCGGTCTGCTATAATCCTTAGTTCTTAGAAATGTATATTTCAGCGTGGAAACAGTTCAGGCTAACTATAGAATAATAAGAAGCCAAAAGAGAACAGAAACAAGTGGTTTGGATAAGCAATCCAAATTAATATTATAATCAAAGATTCTTCACTTGATCTTTACTATAAAAGCCCAACCTCTTAGAAACCATGCGTCTGACATCCCACTGACTATATAAGCCCAGTACCTTGCAATAAGTATTGCAACGGGGTCTTTACCACGCAAGAGGTCTAAAAACTCCTCACTGAGAGATACAGGCCACAGCATAAGGTGACCCCATGTTCTAGGACACCCTATATAATTGATCCACGCCCTCATTGTCGTAAGTGCATGTTGGCAAGCAATGTCCAAGTGGCCGGTCTTGGCAACTTCCTCCTCCAATTCTTGAAGGAGAAAATGGTATTCCGGTTTCTGAATGGCCTGGCCATTTGCTATACGATCTTCTTCCTCTTTGGCTTTGATAAAGTGCGGTGCTATTGTTCTGACTAACCGCGATCCATTGCGTAGTGTAATTATTGTGCCAAGCATGAAATCCTCTCCAGGTTGTATGCCTGCAACACCCATCTCGAAAACAACCACCATGATGGAGAATATCACAGAACTGACCCAGCCAGACTGTGAAAGGGTGGCTGGGGGAATACAGCGAAAGTCACCCAGAGCTGCGAGGTGATCCTGGTATGCCGATAGGTAATTGCCCAGTGATTGCTCCCGCGCCGCTTTTCTGTCATAGAGTGTAGCCAAAGCACTGTACCCGTGCTGTAAGAATGTATGGGTTTCAATCTGCTGTATGACGACTGGCCTCCAACTATCGGCCATCTGCCTCCCCGTTTGGATGGCCAGCAGCCAACCAGGTCCGGCCTGGGACAGGGTTGATAGCCGTATCACGTTTTGTACCGGTGAGGATGAAGATGTCGAAGATGGGAGATTTGGTTGCTGCAGTTGGAAGTCGCACCATTCGTGGCGTCTTTCACAATTGGAGCAGACATAATAACGAACATCGCACTGGAAATGACATTAGTAAATTGGCTAAGTGAACCATGGCTTGGCAAACCAACCTTTACACGGCGCTTTTTGCATTGGCCACATCCATGCCTTGACTTCTTGTGCTCCCTGCGAGACGGCATGTTGTGTGCGTATCCGGTAAGATGAACGATGTGTGTAGGTCATTGAATAAGTAAACATAATATCAGGGACCCATTAAATGGTGGGAGGAGGGCGATCCTTAAAGCGGTGTCAGCTTAACTATCTCGATAGGGCATAGTGTACGAGGAAGCTCCATCGACCAATCACCATTAATACTTAGCGAAGTCAGCCTCGATCTATTATTAAGCCACCTATCGATGACGACGAGTACGTCGTTTGTTGACGTTATCTCCATTTGGAATAGTATACGAGAACAGCCACCCTGTAGCCCTACTGATCGTCGTGATGCAATTAACAACGCTAGCCTGAAGACTTCCTTCTATTAACTTTGCGACGCCTGTAGATTCCTTGAATAGCTTGCGGCGATGAAGGCGCAAGGCTGAATTATCGGCTTCATCAGCATATGATGTATTTATAAGCACAGACTATGTTGGTTTTATAAAAGGAAAGCAGCGCCGCCACCAACGATAAAGATTTATCAACAATATTATTCTCTCAATCCTATAAACACGTACCCCACTCAACATCATCCAATCAATATGCTTACTATTACAATCATCCTAAGCGGCCAGATTCTAAGCAACTTCGCTTTAGCATGCTCATTCCATGGCTCTAGCCAACCTGATGAGAAACTCGTCAATCATCGCATGTCTGTCCCGGGAACAGAAGACTACGTCCGAACAGCTATTGATGACATCCATGTCTTCAATTGTAAAGAGTTCAGCAAACCTCAAACTGTCTGCATGGACGGCGGATTGATTGCTGACCTTGGTAAATGCGACGGGGCCGTCCAGCATATCAATGGCTCAGGAAAGTTCTTGCTTCCCGGGTTATTCGACAACCATCTCCATTTGACTGATGTTCAGTCCCTCGAGAACTTCACTTCATATGGATGTACCACTGCCATGCACATGAACTGCGCGAACTTTACTCAGTGCCATATTATGGCATCACAAAAGGGTTTGGCTTCATTCTTCTTCGCTGGAGGTTCGGCTGTTGGTATCGACAGTGCTCACGCCAAGAATCAGCCTAATCGCCCCAAGAATACATTTATCTACCCAGACACCAACGTCATGGAGTACACAGACTGGCAGTTCGGCAATGGGAGCAGCTATCACAAGATCACCGCTGAAGTCGAAGGTCCCTCTGTCCAGCAGCAGATCGATATGGTCAAGATTGCTCACGAGCAGTGGCAGAAGCAAACCATGACTCATGCATCGGCTATCTTATCTTACAACCAGTCCATTATCTCCCGTACCGACGGAATTCAGCATGTACCCGACGATGGCATCCTTACTAGCTCTATGATCGCGAAAATCAAGAAACAAGGGCAATTTGTCACACCAACTCTCAATGTCTTCGAGTATGCGTATCGCGATCCAATCCTCCAGCAATATTTCGGCGTAGAGCCAAACTCAAACCGAACTATTGACCACGCAGAGACCAACGTTCGACTTCTTTACGAAGCTGGAGTTCCTCTTATTGTTGGAACAGATTCAGTTGGAACCATACAGTTCAAAGACGGTGCATCTTCTGTTCCTTTTGGCCTTTCAGTCCATCATGAGTTGCAGAACTTTGTCAACGTCATTGGAATGTCTCCTGCCGAGGCCATTAACGCGGCGACCAGGGATGCCGCTAAGTGGCACCGAGTACCTGACAGAGGATCTATCGCGGTCGGGAAGAGGGCAGATCTTTTAATGCTTAACTCGAACCCACTTAAGAACATTACTAATACCCTGGATATTGAGCGCGTGTGGGTCCTTGGAGCCAACGTTCAGCATGTTGTTAAGCGATCTAAGAATGCCAAGGATGTAGCCGTTAACCCTGCTCTTGCACCTAACCGGGAGGCGCTTGGTAGTAGTTTGGGCCAAACTACTAACCTCGGCCGGCCTCTTATTGGCTGAAAATCAAGGAAATGGGGCCCGATGACCTACAGGGTAACTAAACTACTAACCTCTAGCCAGCCAATTAAAAGGCTAGAACTAACCCTAAGTGGGTCCGGTTAAATCTTAGTAGAATATTTATTATTATTTAAGACAGGGGCTATTTAATAGTATAGGTCTTGATTTATTTTGAATTTTATAAATAAAGATTATTTACTTCTAAAATATTTTACTTTTTCTTTTTTTACTTTAACTTTTAACTTTATTAA